>JAYRBW010084993.1:0-22606 GCA_036023295.1 Invenusta paracnida
CTCTCCTCTCCTCTCCTCTCCTCTCCTCTCCTCTCCTCTCCTCTCCTCTATCTTAGGCTATGATCCACGATCTAGAATCAGCCCGAAAACAGCGGAACCACTCTCCAGATCTTGACCCTATCTCCTGTTCACGAACACCAAACGCCTCCAAGGAACCCTGTTTCAAAACCCGCTATGAGAAGCACTTATTTGCCTGTAAGTGTTTATGTTGCATCCCACAGCCTCCTCAGTAACTATGTCACTCAGTAACTCCTTGTCACTCCACCCTCCTTTGTAGCCCCGTCACGAGACAATCGACGTGACAAACGCGAGAACCATTCTCTTTCTTATCCTCTTGAGTACTCGAGCACGGGAGGGCGTTCTGGTACTCTGCCCAGCTGTCCCTCCAGTGAGTTTTATGAATGCTTCAAGTATTATTTAGAATTTTGACATAGAAATATATTATTCCAAATGCTATCATTTTAAAGTTGAAGAAGAATTATTGTTTTTCAAATTATTGGAATTAGAAATATTAACTTTTTTACGTAAATTTTTAATGGTGCTCTCAAAGCTAACTTCTTTTCTGAAGAAAAATATTGTTATTTTGTATACAACGCCGCATATGATATTCTTAATTAAGTAAAATCAATGCAGGAGTATCGATTGCTTCGAATACGTACAACCTTCGAGTACAACCTGATCTTACGATTATATCTTATCGAGACTTTAACCGAAAAATTGTCTTAAAATTCTGATAGTGAAAGTTGTTTTTCGATATACAAATATATCAAATATTTTGCGAGTTTTAGAAGACCGCTTCTATCTATCAAATCATGTTAAAAGAGGCCAAGTTTGTCCTGAAACCTGTTGTTTGTACAAATTGGCCTTCAGTCCTTACTAATCGCATTCTTTTATGTACCAATTAAGTTTTACTGACATCGACACAGACTACAACATAAAGCTTAGAACTAGAAGTTATCAGAAATACTTTTATTGATGAATTGCCAGGGATATTCATACATACACCTCCAAATGATCCCCAAATCTCCCTGTACAGGAGTGAATTCAGAATCTATCATCCGATCATACCGGCCCTTACGAGCCTTTTATCCAGGTACCTCCCCCTCCCATCCCCTTATGTGTGTCCTCTGTTCAATATATATTATATCCTGTGTTAGTTCTGTTGTTTCCTCCATCACATCATCAGCATTTGAACTTTGTTGTCCATTCATTCATTTTCTGCGATGTCTTATCATCAATTATAGTACTGTTTGTTGTGTTCTCCTTGTTGTGTTATTTCTTGTGCAACATTTCTATCCTATATCTATCTATATTGTCATTTAAACTATCATTTAGCGTTATATTGTTTACAGGTTTAAACGTTTCATTGTTGTTGCAAGTGCAGAGTTGTTCTTAGGAACTCCATATTTTATTCAGAACCAAGATTCTCAATTTCAAAGGTTGCCTTGTAACACGATTTCAATGTAGATGAATGGTGTTATTATATCAGCCAGACTGGGCTGAAAAGTAGATTCTATTGCGTCTGCATGCTTGTTTTCTCTTGCATAGTTGTCGTATTGGAAAATGCATACATTCATTCTATTTAGAGCATGTTTGTGCATATTTTCATTCATATTTAGTTGTTCAGTAAAAATGTTTCAAAAATATATCCACTCTTTCTTTTTTAATAATTCCAATTTTGTAACGTTTAGTATTATGAGTCAGGAATGTTATTAACCCGTTCTCCTCACCAATACGCACACCAATCAGACGCTCGGGATCAATTTGGAACTCTACAGATTCACACGACATAAATACATGTTGTCCAAACTAAACAACAAGGTTTCCTTTCAATAGAAACTATGATAAAAGAATTTACAAGAAAATCTGGTTATTATAGAGATTCCAATTAGATTATGGAATGTCAGCAACATCCCACGAAAGCTTTTTCATCCTTTCAAGGTTCGTGTCAAATGTCAGCAACATCCCACGAAAGCTTGTTCATCCTTTCAAGGTTCGTGTCAAATGTCAGCAACACCCCACGAAAGCTTTCTCATCCTTTCAAGGTTCGTGTCAAATGTCAGCAACACCCCACGAAAGCTTTCTCATCCTTTCAAGGTTTGTGTCAAATGTCAGCAACATCCTACGAAAGCTTTCTCATCCTTTCAAGGTTCGTGTCAAATGTCAACAACATCCCACGAAAGCTTTCTCATCCTTTCAAGGTTCGTGTCAAATGTCAGCAGCATCCCACGAAAGCTTTCTCATCCTTTCAAGGTTCGTGTCAAATGTTACTGAGTGGGACACGACAAAGAGCCACAACTACTCCGAATGTTCATGTGGGCCTCGCGACGATTCTAAAGTCTTATGATCATCAGTTGCAATTAGCTCAACCGAGATATATCCCTTTAAAATATATACTTTCTATTCTGTATTAAGCGCTGTTTAATTGCTATCGTAGGAATATGTGGCACTTACTGTATATTATCCCACCGCCACAAAGGTTGTGATTGCCGTAGTCTTATCTGTTCCAATGAACCCCCTCTACACCCTGCTAGCACCAAGACCGGGATACACACAGGGTTACCTGCAGAATTCATCTCGTACCGCCAGTCTTCCACGAAACGCGATGGACTTCTCAGAGATGTCCTATGGAGACAGCCGGCCATCTGATGACATTATGGATGGGCAAATATCCCCTTGTGAGTCTGACCATTGATACGGTTCTCTTATATAATTCTCTTCCTTTCAATGTGTTCTGGTTTCGCTGTTTGACTTATAAGGCATGATTTTCGTGACTTACCTATTTCTTAATAGTTATGAATTATCTTTTGTTTAGTCGTGAAAATATTAAATGCTTTTATAAGTAATTGTCAATTTATTCAACATTGACTCACGCATAAATGTTTTACTCATTTTTTTACTTAAATAGTTTTATATCTTCATGCTAACTATTGCTCGATAGTTTTCAAATATGAATACTCTTAATGAATACATGTGGATCCACATAGAAGGGGATTAATAGCTACTCGAAGGGAAGTTGTCCATCTAAGCCAACTCAATGCAGGAGTATCGATTGCTTCGAATACGTCGACTTAACAGCGCTACATAACTTGGTATAGGCGAGATAGGAGAGTTTTCAAATTAAAAATACAACCCCGTCATAGCCTGTTTTATCGAGATTTTGTGGAAACTTTAACTCTAAAATTGTCTTTATATTGTAAGAGTGCAATCAAGTTTTTCAATAACTTTCAATAACCGAAATATTAGGAAGTATTAGACAAGCTTTCCTGTCTCGCAAATGTCTCTTCCAGTAATTATTGAACCACTTCTATGCTATAGTACCGTCTAAATAACCTGCTATGAAGTTTGTTGTCGCTCTATTTGTCTTTACACTTACTTCTCAATTGATTCATCTTATTTTAGTCGCCACCGAAGAAGGTTTGTACAATGCTATATTACTCTTTTTCTCAATAAATGTATTCTCCAAAATTCAGTTGCTATTTGTTATTTGGTATCCTGGCACTACCACAAAATACTCTTTACATGACACCCCCCCCGTATACACGTGTGTCAATTCATTTTGAGTTTGAGATATCTTTGTATCTATTGTAACGATTATAGGATCTGCAAGGCAGCAGTCAAAGTTACTCAGTGTAAAGAAAGTCTTTTAATTGGGGTAAGCTCGACACATGTGACGATGCAGAACCAATCAGATAACCTGAGTGGCAAGAAATATTTGGTTGACTAAATCTACTTTTGTTTATTGTATCGTCTTCTAAATTGAAGGAATACATATTCACGAAATAGATATCTAGGTTATATGTATATAGCGGAATGAAACTAACTAATGAAGGCATATATAACAAACTATTTACAAAATGAAAGATAGCATCTCTAAAAAACATGCATTATCATGTTATGTATTTCTAAATGAATGGTGACTGGTAATATTACGAAGAAAACATTTATTAGTAGGGTGTAAATGTCTGAGTTTTAAACATGAGGTAATGAAATCATGTCAAAATCTAACTGGGTCACAACATAAATTTGTATAACAAATGCTGAAATATATCTAATTTATTGCAATTATTTCAAAAATACAAGATTCGTGAAAGGCTTTTTTATGTCAATGAGTAACCCAAAAAATGACGCACACTATAGTTGTGTATTATATGACAATTCAAATTGATGACTTAGGTTCTTATTGTATGAAACAGAGGTATTTACTTTGGAATAAGATCAATTATAATATTGAAAGCTATACACTGTAATAATTTTATTAATACACAAATTGTATTTGAGAGATTAACTAGAAAATTGTCTTATTTACTCCAAGTTTAATTGTATTCCTGTAATTGTTAGCCAGTTAATGTCACTATAAATTGCACTATATCCTCACATTGTAATCGAGATCAATTTTATAAGCTGGATAAATTTAGCATCCAAATGTCCATCAGATTGACTGTCATATTCATATATTTCTTCACTTCGATTGAATATAATTAAATCAACTTGCAATCGTGTTACTCGAAAACTTTTGCGAAGCAAGAGTCACTCACACAACACGAAATTAATGAAATCGAAACTCGTTCATAAATGGCTGAATTTAGTCAAGCTTAGTTCATCTAAAGTCTTTATTGTCAATCCATTGTATCGGTTTATGTTTACTGCTTTGATAGACAAAGTATTACATACGAGAGAGATGTCAGCTTACCATTATTGATTCGTGCTTTAATTGGCTTATATACTGTAAGCAATAGTGAAATATTCAATTATTTCTGAATAATATAATATACTTCCCAAAACTACATATTTTTATATTGTGTATGTTTTGAAAAGATATATTTTTGCACACTGGTATTTGGTCCTTTCCTCAGCTCTGGTATATGGCCTCCTGGTTTCTTTCTACTATGGTTTGTCTGATTAATAGTCTGTATTGACATTTCATTTTTCTACGATAATGGTTTTTGCCTCTTGCTTTTCCAGTTGATTGCACAGAAATTTGTCCATTTTATTCTGTTAATCGATGTTTTCGTGACATTTCTTGTAACTAACCGCGGAAGTAAAAGACTATATCGATGTATTTCACATAAGTTCAAATACAAATTGTTTTTATTTCACAATATTGTTTAATAAATATTTTTTCTTTTTTATTGATTATATTTTAACGTTACTTATTAATATACTACTCGTTATATCATTAGTAGTATAATACGGTGAAAGGTAAGGTTTTCTTACATCATATTCAATTGTTTAAAGTTAGTTTCGAACGTTTTATTATGTTACATGATGAAGTGATTAATAATACTTTGTATTTATTTCAGTCATGGAAGTTATCGAAAATTCCTATCTTTGCAATTCTAACATTATTTAACTATTCAATTGATGTTTAGAAATAAGTATGCTTAACAATAATATTTGCTAACTATAATTGTCCCAATTTCATTTCTACAAATAAATGCAAATGGCTAAATCGATTCGATACCATGGCAACCACTGTAGATTTCTATGAATCATTCAGAACACATTTGTCATTCCACAAAATATTCCATTCAAGTTTCAACGATGTATTATTCGCTCTCATTTTATCTAAAAATCATCTCATTTAATTCAAAAAGCTTATTTTATATGTTTTCTCGATCAAATATAGACGGGCGGCAGAACAAATACGTCAACGTCAGATCAAATAAAGACAGCTGAGATTACTTAAGGAAATAAATTTTTAATAAAATTTATACAAGTTCAAAATATTATTGTTGCTATTATTTTCACACCTTGAATATTTCAATTATTTCACATTACATGATTTGGTATTCATTTGAATGAAATATGTTTACACTTCAGAATGGATAAATTAGATCTAAAAACAACAAACACTTGATCGTGTGTTGAAGTAACAAATAAAATGTAAAAAGTGTCGAAACGACATCGTTTAAAACAATGTTTCACATTGCAAAACAAGTATTTCTTCACTTGAAAAGATCTTCACAGCAACAAATAGAAATGAAATAGTAGGTCTGTACTTATCTATAGTTTATTGCTATCTATAGAAAATATCGTCAATGTTTATCTCTTCACAATTAAAACGAGTGCAAGTTGAACGGCTAGCTATAAGATACTAATCTTCCCCATAGTTACATACTATTTGAAGTTTTAATTGATTTAAAGAATACAATGTAATTATGCTCCCACATTGTTATATGAAGTAATTTCACTCAAAACAACCGAACAAATGTTTCTTGTTTGCAGAAGTATAAGATTGTTATTTTTGCAGTATTAAATGAGATTTCAATATTATGTAATGTAGGTATACACATCAGTAATGTTAAGGTTGCTTTTGTAGTAGTTAATATACCTGCAAATTAGATGACGCTGATCAAGAAAAGTTAACCATTTTACTAAATTGCTTTATTATAGTTAATTAATGAAACGATGCAACCACAATACAACAACTATACAATCACTATACAACAACTATTCAACCACAGTACAACAACTATTCAACCACAGACAACAACTATACAACCACAATACAACAACTATTCAACCACAATACAACAACTATACAATCACTATACAACAACTATTCAACCACAGTACAACAACTATTCAACCACAGTACAACAACTATTCAACCACAGTACAACAACTATTCAACCACAGTAAAACAACTATTCAACCACAGTACAACAACTATTCAACCACAGTAAAACAACTATTCAATAGTATACAACAACTACACAACAACTATGCAACCACAATATAACAACTATACAACAACTATGCAACCACAATATAAAAACTATACAACAACTATGAAACCACAATATAACAACTATACAACAACTATGCAACCACAATATAACAACTATGCAACCACAATATAACAACTATACAACAACTATGCAACCACAATACAACAACTATACAATCACTATACAACAACTATTCAATAGTATACAACAACTACACAACAACTATACAACAACTATGCAACCACAATATAACAACTATACAACAACTATGCAACCACAATATAACAACTATACAACAACTATGCAACAACTATACAATCAATATGCAACCGGTATACAACTCCCCTTTCAGTCACAACTTCCGGATACTCTGTGGACGGTGACGACACCACAGTGACGGGTGGGTACATGTCAGAAAGTGGCACCCACCTTCACCACCATCGACCGGCACACATACCACATCACTCTGCACCGCCACGACGGCGACATCAATATAGAACAGATTACGAGTCCAGTGTGGACATTGCCAATTATCCAACTGTCCAGAGCTGGCTTAGACCGAGCTCATTCTTCAGGCTCAAGGAGGCTGTCCCGCCAAATGTGAGTAAAGACCGTACTTTGTATTAGAGTAGACTGAACATAAAGGTCACATAATAGTGGATTGAAATTAGGGGATTGAGTCCCACTGAAACAGATGCATTAGATTGAATGTGATCGAAAACTTGACCAAATGACCATAATAAGTGAACTGTATTCTCACTGTATAACTCTCATCCAATGTTGTTTTTCAGATTTATCCGTACGAACGCATCAAGATCACAAGCTTCGATGTACCCAAAGATGTTGACAGAAACAAATTGGAGGTACGTATAAGCATTTCATTCCCGTCGAATCTAGCGACAATACAATGCTTCCTTCCTTCTTTCACTTTAGATGCACTTGTCGGACGAAGAGTTCCAGCAACTCTTCGACATGCCTCGTCTAGCTTTCACTCGACTGCCTGAATGGAAACAGAATGATCTCAAACGGCGTCTGCATCTGTTTTAGAGGGCCTCGCCAGCCATGAATTACTACTAATATTGATACTTTCTACTCAGCTCTGCTCTATCTGACAAGTTTTGTCTGTTTACAGTGTCCAGTTTTTTGTTATTTCACATTTATTTATGTTTTGGTGTCACCTCCGTTGCTCCTTCAAAAATTATATAAGAAAGAATTCATTCTCCTTTTTATTAAGTCTTCCTCCACTTTCTTCCTTCATCCCTCCTCCTCCATCCTTCCTTTCGTTCTTCTCTCTATCTAGCCTTCCTTCCTCCTTCTTCTTTCTTCTCTCTATCTAGCCTTCCTTCCTCCTTCTTTCTTCTCTCTATCTAGTCTTCTTTCTTTCCTCCTTCCTTCCTCCCTTACAATTGAACATTATATTTGCGGACACTTTCTACATACACATATCTATACATAATATTTGTTGAATTGATTTTTTTCCGCTACTTATTATTGTTGGTGAGTTTGCTTTTCCGATTTATTCGATCCTAATTTGTACATATTATTATCACTCAAACTGAACAGCGCGAATGTTGTGTACTGTATTATAATATATGCAGTTATATTATTATTTGTACTGAATTATTAATGTATTGATTTTTTAGGTAAATATTTCCAATAGTTTGATTCTGTTCGAGAATCAATATTTCTCTTCTTTTTACTTTTATCAAATTTTCTCTTATTATTTATTATAAAGACAGCTTTAGTTTGAGGAATAGGCCTTATTCTTTTGCAACTATTACCCCCTTTCTTTTGTCATTTATTGTAATCAATCCAGAATTTCTCCTGCAATAACATTGTTCTCTTCTGTTAATGCCCATCCCTGGTTCTTTACTCTTTCACGCGCGCATTAGTCTCTGGCTGGCTAGTTTAGCTTCAACCAAAGCCCCACATTAGACGCCTACGTATGACGTGGGGATGACTCTTATTCTATTTTCCAATTTCTGGTATACAATCATGCTTTTCTAGTGAATTATTTCTTTTTTGGTGCAAGCTCTTATTGTTAACGCTTTCTATAGTGCAATATTATCGCGAAAATAAAGTATTACAGTGAAAACTATTCTATTGCTTTTTATTCCTCAACTTTTGGGGTCTTTGAATTATTTTATTTTTGGTTTAAAAATTAATATTGAAGTTATTTTCCTAAAATACATTTTCTTGAAGATCAAAGCATTCAACTTATCAATAGAAACATTTTAGAAATGTTCATTAAATTGTTCCATAATATAAATCGAACCATTTTAAAGTGATAATAGTAACAAATTTTCAGAAACAGCTTTAATGTTTGCAATAATAGTAAACACAACTTGTTTGTATAGGATGAACACGGATATATCGAAGTCATGGGAAAAGTCCCTGCATAATACAGTATATAAAGAATGTTTGTACCGGAAACTGGTATGTCCAACTTATTTTGCCTTCCAAATACACGTTCTTCTATTTATACCGTACATATATATATCATTCTAGACGTACATGCGTATAGTCGGGTATATAACTAGAATTTCAAATTTTATTGCAGACAGTTTGATTGTAATAATTTCGAATTAGAATTGGTACATGTCATTCAAATATCGATTATTTAAGGCGTAAGTAACTTATAGACCCTAATCCATGACTCGTTAATGCTATCAATCTTAATAAGCAATAAGCATGATTCATTCTGCTTGAATCAAGATTAAATAAACTTATAAGTGGAAGCTTTCAACAGCAGCTTCATGAAGATTATAAATCAACTGCTTTCCAAAGTTTATGGGGACGCCTTTAAATAATTGCGCTAGTTTTAAATTTATATTCAATTTATGTCGTGCCACTTGAATTAAGATCTATGCACACTGAACGCAGCGCAGCACGTAAAAAAGTTAAAAAGCATTAAATCTTATGGAGCAATGCACATTGAAAGCGGCGCGTCAACAATCAATATTAACCATGGCTCACTGACTCAGTATACTGTCCTCCTTCTTTTCTCTTTATATGTAGATTTTTTGCAGAGAGTGTATCGATTTTTGCTGCACTGTGGCGCGTTCGGTGTAGATTGCATTTTCGACGCGCCGCGCCGCGTTCAGTGTGCATAGGCCTTTAATAGTGAAGGTGAAAATTCATTTTGTGCACATTTGTATTCCAAATATGAGTAGGTAGGTACTTAATTTAGTTTTAATATTTACGAGACTTCAACGGGCCGCTATTACAAATAGTATTCTCATTGTGTTATTGATATCGTTTTGTTGTTAGGTAATAAAATACCTTAACAAAAATCGTTTTAGAATTATTCTAAAATTATTATTACAAATTTTGTTATTAAGATTGACAGATTTTCTTAAAAATTACACAATTAAAATAACAAATAATAATATTATGATATTAAATATCCAAGACTGGATTGTTTATTACTGATATATAATTTGTGAAACGGTATCTAAGGCTGAGTTGTTTATGACTGATAATTTGTGAAACGGTATCTAAGGCTGGGTTGTGTATGACTGATAATTTGTGAAACGGTATCTAAGGCTGAGTTGTTTATGACTGATAATTTGTGAAATGGTATCCATGACTGAATTATTTACAAATAATTCTGTATACTTTCTGTCTTGAAAATGAGAAGCAGTTGCTTCTCGAAACGTTGACATTAATTTAATAAATTTTTAATTTTTATTCATTGCGGTTTTCCTTTCTTTTACTGATTAAAATGTAAAGAAATTGTTTATTAATGGCTCTTTTAAATGATTCAATTCGTTCGGGTTGCATTAAACGTAAATGAATGACTTTTGAACTATGCCTGGGAAATATTTATGTGTGAAATTCTTTTTTGTGAATGGTAATAGTATAATTTTTGCCTGAATATGATACGATTTTTGTATCTGAGGATGATATTGGTTGTTCCGTTAAGGTACTTGAGAGTACATTTTCCGTCAATGTCATTTCGATTATCAATGTGGTGCTTGAATTGATTCGTCGCTTCTGTGGCGCACTTAACGTATACATATCAAATTTGATGGAGCGTATAAATTGCCGTATTTTGACTTCAATTGAGAATAAAATAATCATAAGTAATCAAACAAAACATTGTTAGAAACTTGCTCATTCATATTGCTCGCAGACATTTTTATCCTTAAGAAAATCACAACAAAATAGCATGCCTAACAGTTGAATCAATGCTGCCTTAAACACTTTCTAAAACGTTAACAATAGAATATAAATTTAAATTATCTGGGCAGAAATAGAAACGCTACATTGTCATCGATTTTATTTCCGTTTACATTATTTTGTACACAAAAATCATAAAAAATTAGTAGAAATGTAATATCTTGGTCCCAGTAGCAAAATAATCCGTTTAATAAAAAACATACAAAACATAGTTAACAAGACGTGATACCATTTGCATATATTTACATTAACAACTTTTGAGGTTAAAAGTTTAACAAATAAAAAGTAAAATTATAGTTGTAAAAGGGTCCTTCCTGTATAATTATAACTTTCTTGACACCCTCCTTCCTTTTCATTTCAGTTGTAAAAATGAACTTTGCGCTTTATCAATGTTACCTTTTCATCGATGGATAGAGTTTTTTTTATTTAATGTTGTGGAGTCACATGTGGACTCATAAGTGATATTCTATCAATTCAATCCTGCCGCTTCAGGAGTTTTAGTCAAAGTGGGATGACATGGACCCCTGAATATATCTTTAAAGACTTGAAAAGTCATTTGTCACTCTTGTAGCAAGAGAATTATTAATTCCAGTACCTGGAGATCGGTTATTTTGTTTATTGATAAGGCGTCACCATGAGTAAATAACATTTTTGGGGGTTTTCGGTCAATTTTTAGGTATCTGCTTTTTAGTGCTGAAGAGAAAGGTCATTTTTATATCCACTCACAACTGGGACTTCTTTATTAAAAATTCATCATATTTGAAGTTTGTTATAACTGCAGTCAATCTAACACAATGGGTTATGTTTATTTTAATTTATAAAAGTCATAGCTCATTAAATAGCATTATTAGCATCTAATAGAATTAAAATGTGAACACGTTTAATATAAAATTGTGTAAATAATAAAGCGGAAATCCCAATCAAAGCAATTACCGCTAGGTCAAGTTAAAAACTATAGAATCGTCTATCCGAGGGGTTTCTATTGTATAAATTAGGGACCAATAAAATGATTACTGACAATCTTTTAATCTTCGCAAGTTTCCGCTCACTCTTTCTCTCAAGGCTACTAAACCAGGTCAAGGTCATTATGGGCAGTGCGGCGAGTCGTGGACTGGACAGTCAGCAGCAGCAAAACCATCTTCGTAGGAGCCATGGCAACGGTGTGACATCGAGCGAAGTGTCTGGAAAGCCGATTGCCAAGTCTCTGCCAATACAAGGTGAAAGCTATGTTTGAATATTATGACCTACTTTTAGCTTTTTTCATGTAATTTTTCACTGTATTATATATTATGCTTAATTTATACATTTTGATTACTTATTTTTAAAGATGAAAATTTGGATTAGTTTGGAAATTGTGGGCCTGTTTTTTTTTCTTTCTGTTGAAATGCTCTCCATATTGGGATTTGTGTGTTTATGTAATATACCTATGTAGTGTATAATTATTTTATTACAGAACGTAAGTGTCGAGTAATAAATTACAATTGTAGTTACTAATAAATATAAGAAGATGAAGAAAACAATTCACGCATTCTTGATTACAATTTTACAGATAAAGTTCATATTTTGCAATCTTATTCTGCAGTTCATTGTTTAACTTTCTTCAGGGCTTTAGTGGATTGTAAACAGGTTATCTCGAAGATACTGTTTAATATTTTGTTGGTTCATTAAAATATTTACCATTCCCGATATTAAACGGAGAAAGATGAATCAGATATAGGTACTGACTTCAGACGAGTAGGGAGCTTGCTTTAGCAATTCTTAAAATTTAGAATAATAATTAATATAGGCAGGTAATATACTTAGTCTCGAATGTATTTAATAGTTTAACAATTTAAGATATTTGAGTGCAATATAAAAAGCTTTCAGTTTGACAATAAAAATGACATCAAAAACTTCTCAAAAACCGAAAGTTAACCAAATATTTATAATATACAATATCCTTCAATTTAGAAAACCGAGAAAACAATTATTATAATCAATATATAGTAAAAAAAATCAACGCACTATATTCTATAACCTTTTAATCGTATATAATCGTATTACTTATATCGAAACCAACTCATAGTATGTCATGAAAAATATACCTTGCTTACTAAAAACAGAAAGGTTATAACAGTTTCATAAATCTACCAATATATTAGTTATGTTTGTGTTTTCTCTCGATTCATACAAGCCTACCAATGGAAAATATTGTTATAGGTACGTTTTGTTCATTATGTTTTAATTTATGCGTAAATTCATTATACTATTTTATTTTAAGGTACAATAATAATGGGACATTATAAAAATCACTTTTCGTAAATTATGAAATACTAATTAGTGTTTCCAAAATAATAGTTATACTTATCATGCAAAGAATAATGCCTTGTATACGATTGGGGTAAAATATACAGCTGGCAAATATGTTAATATTTAGAAGCCCTCTTTTATGTACATCAGATTAGTACTTTCCATCACGCTGCTATTCTGCTGAACCATACCTATACCTAAATTCAGCGTAGATATTACTTTAATGTTTTGTGAAAAATATATTATGTAGATACGTGGGCATAATATACTATACTATACATTACAATATTAATATTTTCTTTCATTTCAAAAATATACAATCTTTCGTGTACATTGAAATAATTGTTATGTATGCTACCGCATCATTTAATTATTCATAACTGTAGACATGTAATATGGTAGAGATTGTTTCAAATAAACTTCATCTGCCGTTATATTTGACAAAAATGCCCAAATAATATTGTCCGCAGATTTTGATATTTTAATAGGTATCAATAATGATTTCTTTGATATTAATGGATATTAATGATATCAATAACATTTACTTCTTTCTTTAGGTACATTACAAATTTGTAATATTTGGATGTAATTGTACATGAGTATTCTGTAATAATTTTAGAGAACGGGAAATTCTTTATTCAGCTTCTGAGGTATCAATGAACCAAGAAAGTCTTGAGTAAATTTCCACATTTCTTCAATGCATTTTTTGAGTACAACTTATAACTCATGCTTACAATTTTAGACCATCACTATTCCTGATCCAATGTTTCTTTTAATTGTGCTTTTATCTTAACTCTATATTATAATTTTTGTTTAGTTTATCTTTTTTAATCGAGAATATTGAAGCAATGTCAGTTTCAGTGACTTTTCTAAACATAAAGTTGTACAAATTTTAGCGCTATTTATATTTACATATTTTTTTAATATATGGATTATATTAATACGCACCTTTGTTTAGCTACATGCCTGGTTTCAAAACTCTACTCAATTAGGAAGTTAACAAATTTCTAATGAAGCCTTTCTCCCGAGATCTGGATGTGTAAAAAAGCTTAGTGCAGAGGGATAGGATTAAAGTTTACTGGCTGTGGTATAATTAGTATGTGGTTACTATAGTGACAGACATGTAATTACTATTACCAAAAATGTAGGTGCCTTGTATTTATGAGCCTATTACATATATGATGGATACATATATGTATAACTTATCGATTTATTGACGTATTGTTAATGTTAACTTTAATGAATGCAGATTATAGTTATTACATTGGAATAATATCAATGGAAGGATTCATCAACTGGGTTAGTGTTCAAATGGTCTTATGTCCATGAAATTGGAAGAGTTCTGAGCAATTCGTATTAAAGAACATTGAAAATGCATCCTTATATAACAAAATAAGAGTGACACTTTTTTAACACACTTTCAATACTAACATTGATTTTAATTCCGCCTGTAACCATATCTACGCATAACGTCTCTCCGCCCCCACCCAAATAACCCTTTTTGAAACGTCAACATAAACGTGCAGAAGGAGTAAATTTTACCCTACAATTTCAAAAAGTCTAATTTTTATCTAAAAGGGTTAATTTATTTAGAGTATAATTTTAGTATGGACTTTTATGTAGCTTGATATCTTTTGAGATTCAGAAGGTAGACAACCACCGGACAGACATAATCCTACATTTTATTTGGCCCTTTGGTGCATTCAGTTCGTTCAGCAGCTGATGGCTTCATGATGACCCCCCTAAACTCAACTTGTTTTCTACTTTTTGGCCTAGAATATCATTATGCTAGAAATGACATTGTTTCCTATAAGTTATGTTCTTGTATTAAAATAGAAGTCTTCCAATAGCATTTTCAAATTTAATTCTAAATGGTATAATTTAACTAGTAGTAACTCTTTTTGTACCATCCGTCTGATACAGTCCGAGGAAAATACAAAAACGATGAAGATGTGTTGGATGTATTAATAGAGAAGGCAAGTTACCACCCTGCCTCACTCTCGATTCTCTTTTTCTCCAACCAATCAGAATTAAGTATAACTCAGGGGACCATGGCAAACCAGGAACGTATAAATGGATGCGTTCGTCTATTTCAGATTATTTTATTTTCCACTGTGCTAATAAATCTTCAGTTGTGTGAGTGTTCACTGCTAAATTTTCTCTAAATGACTAATAAATATTTACTAAAGTTTCCTAAAAATTCCTAAAACTTCAAAAGTTACTTAGCCTCCTCTGAACTCATAAATGTTTCAATTTTATCTAATTTTTCTAAAAGTTCTCTAAACTTCTACAATTTGGTAAAGGTTCTCTGAAAGTTTGTTAAGAGAATTTTTAATGCATTTTCCTTAAACTTCTCAAATATTTTCAAATATTTCCGAACTCGTAAGACATAACACGCAACTTGGTTATGGGACTAAAATAAACAATTACTCACAATAGTATATGTATACCATAAACATATATACATGCTTATAAGGTGAGAATATGTCATGTCTACTTTAATATCATAACTAAGCTGCTCATCATGTTTTTAACGTGTTTTGATTACCTTTAGGAAACTTTTTGAAAACTTTCACGGAACTTGTAGCAAAAAGTTACTAACTCTTGCTGATTAAGAACTTTTAGAAGACTTTTATGGAACTGCTTGTAAGTTTTAGTAGTGTAGGGAACTTAGGAATCATTTAGGGAACTTTTGCAAAAAATGTACTGCAATCGATTACCAACGTGGGGGAGTAAACATGCAAGCATTCATTTTCAATAATCAATGAAGCTCGATATTAGAACACGGGGGAACCTTTATACATACACGTATTCCTTGTTCAAAAGTAATTCATTCATTCAAGCTATTTGTTTTTATCTAGATATGCATATTTTACTGCGCTATATAATGCATAGTTCTATTTCGATGCGATGAATGAAACATATTTTCCATAACATAAGTCTGTCGAAACTTATACGTAGGAATAATTTTGCTTCTTCTTTATTAACCTTTCCTTTCTTATTCATTATATGTTTGTATTGTGGCCATCTTCATAATATTATAATGACACACTAAATGCATTTTATACATTTCAATGTTATATGTGTGTATAAACATATTTGTGTTTGATTTATTGTCAATAGTTTGCGTTATGTTTAAGATTCTCTTTTGGAAATATATTTTTATATAATGCATTTTTAGTAAAAGTGGTAATTAGCCCAGATTAACATTACGTTTACATCCATTTTATATAACTATATTTATCGTTTTGTATTCCAAATTAAGGTTTTCATAAAATAATGTTGTATATACATAGAATCTACTTCATTATAATATTTGAGAATAAAGATAGTCAAATTCTTAAACGTTTTATTATTGGTGACAGTTTTGTGTAACGTAGTTTTAGGTTTTGTATGCTTTTGTAGTTGCTTAATAATGCATCAATTATTGTACTCAAAAACGTTTCATATGTATATAATTTGGTCTGTTAAATATATAACATTTATCTGGCAAAGATTCTCTAAGTCTTATCCATTCCATAATATATATATAACTTTTAATTTTTTCTCATTTTGAAGGTAACATTTAAAGAGGTATAAGTTGTATATGAATTCATGTTTTGCGGCAGATAATGTTACTTACATCCTGAAGTAGTCATTTGACAAACACTTTTGAAAAATGGTGATATTTCCATAAATTCGGTTTTGACATAAAAATAAAAAATATCGATTATAGATTAATTGTAGATTTCTATCATAATCGAAAGAACATCATTTTATTACGTCTATAATTCTTTTATTAAAACTTTCTTCCCGTTGAACCAAATAGTAGCAATGTAGTTTTAAAACACCTTAAATATATGAACGCGTTATGTTGCAAAATAATAAATTTATTCTGATATTTACCAAATAGATTTGTTAGTACTCCTGAGATGAGACATTCAATAATGACATTTGATGTAGTGCCACTGTATACTCTATTTTTTGGATAACTGTTCATATCCCTTTGCAATATATTGCAATGCTGCACGTTTATTAAATTATTATAAATTTCTTATCCACTGTATATCCTAGTAACTATTTTTAGTAAATATTTATAATATTATTGTAAAATTTCAGTTTAAGTTAAAATTTAGATTGGAATGTTTCACAAAAATAATAATTGAAAATGCTACGTTTTGTTCTTTTGGAGAATGAGTGCTACATGTTTTTGTAAACTTAGAAATGGGAAACGGTTCTAGTATATATATATATATATGCTCAGACTGGTGCAATCATTCGAGTGATTAATGGGATTAATGTTTGTTACCCCTTTTTTGCCCAGTTGGTGACACACAGACAATTTGCCGGTCCAACCAAATTGCTCCAATCATCATCAAGAACTGTCGAGAAGAATTCCAGCACCCTGTAGACTTCAAGGAACCTCAGATCATGGGTCGTGCTGCTGATCACATGACTGAACATCCGCTCATCCGGGTGAGATCAGTATCTAAACGGGGAAATAAGTCATTGCATGTGTGTGCACATTACTTACGCGGTAAAACTCAGAGGTCTAAAAGTCATCTAAAAAGTTTTAGACACTCCCAAAATGGCAGAACACGCCAGCCAGAAAGCCTTGAAAAGACTTTGCTTGTGTGACATGTTTTAGATATTTATCTAATTAGTAATTATTAGAAGACAAAGTATAATTTATCTAAATAGTGGAAAGTTGTATTTTGTTATGAAAATTAATTGTACGCTAGAATATAAAAGTTGGTGTAACTCACTTATGAAGATGCACTATACAAGATGTCGGTAATTAAGATTAATAAATGGAAACAATCAGCGAAATGAATACCTACTCGTAGAATAACACCAAAGAAAACAATATCAAATTAAAATGATCGTTCTATCTCTATTTCTATCTTGAATTTGACCATTTTTTGGTAAGACACAATTACAATTGATAAATACTTATTTATTTATTTTTGGTGTATGAGTTAAAACTCCAAAATTATTGAGAAAAAAAAGACATATTTTGCCCAGAGTAATTCTTAAATCTAACTTATATTATTATATGGGCTTGATCTGTATTTTCAAAGACTTCATGAAGGTTTTCCCTTCATTTGCACCAAAAACATTCATCTTTCTTTCAAAGATGGATTCGTTAGCATTTGCACTTTTATATGGAATTTTATTTCTGATTTATTTTGCACGATATTCCAGTCATAAAAATTCAACTTTTTTGGAGGCAATACACTCTAGCCAATTTTCATTCTAATATGACATTTCTAACTGACTTGCTGATTTTTTCCATATTTTTCTCATTTCTCCAACTCGTAAGAACTAATGAAAAAACTTGTATGCATAGACAAGTTATTGTAGAAATAAATTGCAAGCGTAAGTACTTTTTATTTTAGTCTCTTATTTATTGAGTTTTCATATTGAATAATCTATAGACGCTTTTGATGCATAAAAATTTCAAATTGAAAAATCAGAATATTCTTCAGTTGATCTAATTCTTGTAGTTAGTTCTTTGTCAAATTATTGGTTGAAATCCATTGTTGGTATCCACTTGAATTCTTTGTTGGTCTTTTAGACTCATTTTACCTTTTTAAATGCAGTAGTTCAACGAGTGAAATTGTTCTCATAGTGTTTATGAATATGTTTGCGAAGAAGTTTTGTGAACATTTTAAAGAAATTTTGTTCTTGCTATGTTTTTTTCTTGTGATTTCTTTTCATAACACACTTTTTAAATTAAATACTCTACTCAGTAAATTATAATAAATACATATATATTAATATCAACATCTCGTTTGCATAATATTCCTTTTTTGAAAAAGTTGAATATAGCTACATGCATTATCCATTTCATGAATGATATTTAAAAAATTCAAAAATATATTTTAACATCTAACCTAGCGCTTAGAAAGAATATATTTGTTCCAAACTTTCACCACTCTATTCAGTGCAATTCGTCTTGCTCTAACTGCAAACATATTGAGCTGCCTATTCTTCTTCATTTATTGTTTTGTCAATAAGAAACACATATTTTTATGATGCACAGTTCTTCTCTGGCTGGGAAACACAAGCATACATTCACATGTTTCTTACACATTTGTTATACACAATATATTATATGTCTGTTTCTATTCTCTGAGCTGCAGTTAAGTTGAGAATAATTTGAAAAATAGTATATTCTGTAACCTCGAGCAAATAATGGATTAGCAAAGAATAGACCTCATAATATAGTGTACCTAGATATATACACACTACATGAAGCATTTCTGTATCGTCTTCAGTATTTGCAGAGAGAGAATATTTTAAACATCATCCTACTTCAACTTTACACACAACCATGATGGGGAGAGAGATAACAAAGGTAATGAACACGTCACGGAAATACAGCTTCCTCCTTTTTTTCACATATATTCCAACATCTCAGTAAACACTTGGAACGAATTTACAAAGACAAACATCCTTAGATAAATGTGTGTACATATTATCTCGTAGAATCGAATATTATGCTGCGTGCACGCGTCTTCGAGAAGGAAGGGATGTCAACTCCCCTAAGGGTTACTCCGAGGGGTTGCCTTCAACTGTTTAATTAATTATATTTATACAATCGAAGCGACTTTTGCATAATATCTCCTTATTTTATGCGCATGTAACTGGTAGATTATAAGATAGAGAAGTACCATATAATTGTGCTTGTTAAAATATGCTTTCTGAAATAAGGATCCTCTAGATAACTTCTTAATACGCAGTCAATATTTTAGTGACACCGTTTCTTTGTAACTCAGACTGCAGCTTCGTCTCGAATCTTACAATTATTCAATTATATTCAATACATACAGTCCACGAAAGGGGGTGTAAACCAGCGGAATAACATAATCCACTAACATGAAGCATAGATGTTCATAGATGTTCAAAAATATAATCTTAGTCGTTATCTTGACATGCTTGAAAATCAGTTTCTACCAGAATTTCGAAAACGTAGAATCAGCAATCCAATTTTTCAGAAAGACGGAGCACCCGCTCATACGGCAATCCGAAGTCGTGAATTTTTGAACAACCATTTCCCAAACAGGTGGATTCACCAAGTAGCCCTGATTTGACAACCCCAGACAATGTTTTACGGGCATCCTCAAGAAGCGAATTTATTCATTGTCAACCACAAAATCAACAAACGCTTATTGCTGTGGTCGAAGCCATCTTAAATGAAATTGGTGAAGACAGAGAATTGTTACAGAGGATGTCAAAGCGCACATCGCGATGTATTGCACTAACAGTGGAAGCTGCTGGTGATCAAGTAGATACTCACGATATTTAATGCTTAATATTCTGTCATTTTTAATAGACCACCGTTTTCGGTAAATGTTCTTAGTTTTAACAATATAATCAACTTTATAGTACTTATACTTTTCGTGCACTGTATAATAATGCATATCACAGATTTAGAATGTTGTGTTGGTGTGAATTTACGGTTACTTATACGTTACAAAGAAGAAAATTATGATCTAATTGAATTCTTTCTTAACTTGCGATAGTATTTATACAATCTTTGGGAATATTGGCATTATGATACGGTAAATATAATATCTTAATAATACTTTATTTTCGGAAAGTACATATTTAACGTTCAGAAAAACTAATATAAAACACTACTGTGCTTATTTAAGATGGACTCATTTCGTAAAGAAAAAATTTGTTCTCATTATATGCCAACGCTCTTTGTGTATAAGGTGAAGCATTTTTTTGTTTTAAATACATATTTACTTTTAATACAAAATCATAACATAACGTGCATATTCAAAGCGCATATTCAAAACCTACCCAATTTTTAATGCCATATTAAATTGCACTACTCAATTCGTACATACCTTGCTTCAATACTGACCTTCTCTCTCGCCTTTATCTTCAAATTTCCGGCACTAATTGCTCTCCAACGAACATGCAATACTTTCAACTGAATTAAGAAAGAATATGTTAGGATATACAAAAAGCTAACTTTCATTGATTGATCTTTTTTGTTATAAGAATATTCAAAGTTGGGAATTGTAAAGTAAATTGGTTATGTACATACAGCTAGTCGAATGCTGTACAATTTAAGAATATTTGCTTAGTTACGTCACAATAACTGGGATGTTTTACCAAGTTTATATAAATATTTATTCTATATTTATCACTTTGATTCCTCCATTTATGTTACTTTTATATTCTTTTTAAGTTTTTCATTTTTCCTCATTCAACGAAAATTGGTTCTCTTTGCACCACAATTCAAATGTTGTCAAGAAACCTTCATGTTCCCAAAACAGAGACAACCCTCACATTAGTAAAGCAAAGCGTCATTCGTACAATCCAAATGTTTTTCAACAGCAGTGTCTGATTATGTCAAAACATCAAAACCTAAAGAAACACAAAACAGTCGAAAACAACATTAGATCGCACAATAAAGAATTCCTTCACATTATAGGAACGTTTTTATAAAAATTCTAATCAATCATTTTTCTTCAATCATTTAAAATGTAGTCTTTATTTTTTTCAGCGTGGAATGCATTAAAATTAAAAGATATTTTTGAAGTATCGCCTCTAATTCATGTCTAATAAAATGTTTCATTTATGTCATTTAGAATGTTTCAAATGAACATGGGAGTCTACACATTGAAATATAGACTTGGTATCATTACAATAAAAAGGAAATATGATTGCTGTGTAATATTTCCAACTTTCAATTTGGTTTATATTTAAAAAATATTTTTGCAAGGTAACTTTTTCAAGGTAGCAGACTTTATATATATGCTGAGAAATCATTGTTGTATCGTTACAAATAAACCTTTTTTTTCCACATTCTGATTATACAACAAAAGATATTAATGGTGAAATTAAAATGAAATGAAATTGTACGTTTCATGTGACTATAATAATGTGGCCAATACTTTATCCTAGAGGAAAAGTGGGTCACTCCTGGGAAATCAAATATTTCATTGAATAAATAAAGCAATTCACAAATATTTTAATTAAATGTCATACGAGATATGTTAAAACATTTTGTATTTCTAATTGACATCTCCAGGACGGTTGAGCCTGATCGATACTATGAAGGGGGTGAATGTTGCATCTGGTATCCTGCTTTATAATACAGAGGCACATGCCTTCTGCAGAACGGTCCATTCTATCGAAAATGGATATGGGATGTAATACTTCCTTGATTTATGTTATTCAACATGGTGCTATTTAGAGGCCAACAATAATTAGTAATACATAAATTAGGTTTGTTCCACTTATCCTGATAATAATAGAGAAATAAAGAATATCTTTTCGAATAAAAAGTTTATTATAAAACTGCAGAAGTTTCGCTACATTTAATCTCTATTCAATTAGAAATTATATCGATGAAAACACTGCTACCTTGATCATTAATTCCTTCATACACTCAAAAC
>JAYRBW010085004.1:0-22604 GCA_036023295.1 Invenusta paracnida
CAACAACCCCGACGGTGCTTGGGAGATTCTCAAGTCACACCTGATGTCTCCTGGATGAAACAGCAGCAGCAGCAGCACCACCAACTTCTTCGAAATAATTTTGAGTCCAGAAGACATATTGTTTTCGAGTCGCCATTGTATAAATATTTGTGTCCCGTGCATCACAGAAAGGTTAAGGCCGGGGATATCGGTAACTGATGTGGTAAATTATGCATTTAAATTTCCCCTTTATAGAAGTATTATAAAGGCTTGCTCATAGATATTTAAAATTGTGTTATCTTCAAAATTGTGGAATTTCTCAGAAGATCCGCAGATGTCTCTAATCAGTCATTTATTTTATTCACACTCATAGCATTTGCATCTTAAATGTGTATGTATTAGATTTATATAAAATGCTTTATCTTATAAGTATATAATATATATTATTCATATATGTGAATCAATATAATATATAGAGATATACCAGTGGATCTCTGTGTATACCCTCGAAAAATAAAATATTATAAAACTATACAATACAATAAACTACAATAAAATATATATTTTGAAACATAAAAATGAAACATGGTTTCTAAGGCATAATTGTGTTCAATGCACAACACCATCCTTCTAAAAATATAATTATTAGGAATACATATATGTATAATATATTAGAAATATATTTTTTGTATTTGACGATATTCTTCAAAAGTGTTCTGCTTCAATTTAGCTGTATTTCTTAAATTATGAAGTATCATTTTTAAAGTGTAAATGGTATCAGCCATAAGCGACAACCAATTTTTTGGGGGGCTATCAAACGTACCCAAATTTAACAATCCATTATGTCTGTAAAAAGCTCTTTAGATATAAAGAGTCGTGTTATTCTTGTTGTTATGTGCCGAAGTATCATCTCGCTGGAAATGAGAGAATTAATTTCTTTTTTAAGGCAGGGATAAACTGCTGATGATGCATCTTCCTATGTTTGTCTCATTTTTCTGAATTTTAATTATTCCAGTTTTATTTCTAATTGTTGGTATTATGAGGCAACATGTAAAAAATACACCTAGTATTATTTTTCAACTGTATACATAAAGTCGTCGCATAAATGTAGCATATATTTTATTTTTTAAACTGAACGAACAATAGTGTATTTGTTCTACATTGCAAACAATTCTAGGAAGCACATTATGTTAAACTATGTTGATGTTATCGTTCTTTTAATTTATTAAATCCATAGATTGATACATGATTAAATGAATTAGTTCAGACAAACGTTTATCAGTTAAATTACACTGTTCTATAGATTCTTATAAAAATGAAATCAATACTTTTTAAATATTTATTCTTTTTAGACTCCGTATTCTAGTATCACAACAATCGTTACCTTACTATGCTGCAGCCCAGCATACTATGTATAATAGTATCCTAAGGTTCATATTTAGTTCAGGACTCCAAAGGGTGTAACTAAAAACAAAAATACAATTTTTCAAAGTCTAAATTCTTCTGTGTTTGCACAGAAAAGAGGTATAGAAATTATATTCTGTAAAGTTAAAATATTAAAATTATTAAAACAGAAGTTATTAACATTTTATATATTGTTGAGAAATACTAACACACTGACGTATTAATCCGATATTATCATTGAAATTACTAAATAGTAAAACTGAACGGTAATATTAATAACAATAAGAACTCATTTTATTCATAGTACAATTACAATGTATGTGATTATTACAAAGAAAATAATATATGAAGTACAATGAAAAGGAAAATCGAAGAATCTTTCGAGATCAAGCGACCCAAAGTAGATACATAGATACATAGATACAACAGATACAAATATTGAAGCGCGTGTAAATAAATTAATAGTATGCATACAAACTTGTATCTAGTTTAATATTATAAAATAGCAACAGAGCAATATAAGAATAAATAAATAGAATAATATTCAGACAAACTAAAACATAAGAATATTCGGCTTGTATTGTTTATAGATAGAATCTATAATCTAAATTTAATCGATGCATATATATACTCATAAGATTCAAACTTTAAATTAAACATGTTAATGATAACCAGTTAATGATTAGTGTGATTAATTTAAGTTTTAATGGGTCGTACAATTTGAATGTGCGGATAAAATTGTAAATTGGATTTTTATTAAGCAACTAATTTCTATTTATTACTTAAGTCTATTTATGGTTGTATTATGTTCTTTCTTTATACATAGATATATTTTTCCTACTTTTTGTAGGATTTGTTACATCATTCTATATTATGCAAGCCTCATAATTTATCTTATTTTTTTAACTATAAGCACGTTGTTTAATATATATATATGTGTATTGCTTATATTTATATTCCTTCAATAATTTAATTTTTAGGTGAAGATTTTTATATACCGAAGTCATTAGAAAATATTTTAGAGTATATTAAAGTATGAATTAGATACCTACAAGTGTTAACTGGAGTTTAGCCTGGTTTGTGTAATGCATTAGTATCAAATAGTTTGTTTTTTGAAACATTCTTTTTTGTCTATTTTATATAGTTGAAACCACCAAAATTGTGTACCCCTAGAACTCCCATGGACTTAGTTGCAACGACTCCTATAGTTGTAGTCGCTTCATGTGGCCAAAATTAGTCGTTGGCATTAATGTTGGTACTAAAAATGCCAATTGATTTAAGTTTGATTAAATAATAAGAATACGTTGTCTTGTAATATTAACAAGATAAATGTATTAAGATAAAAGCTACGCGAAATGATTAATTACATTAGAAATTGTATAGTATATGTGGTCAGATTCAAATGACTGACACTCTCTTCTTACCCAAACAGCTTTTTATCATTTCATATGTTTATAATCACCTGTCATCGTTACTATAGAATCAAACTGACAGCTTATATTTACCATTCTGCAGTACAAATTCAATTAGTTGATAATTCTTTAAAAAGTTAGACTTTGAAAGCACATACATAAAAAGAATAACACAGGATAATTTCTGCATATACGTAAAAGCTATTATTATTAGTTTTACAATGTTTATTAATGAAATAATACCAGCTTACAAATAATGCACGATACGTGCACTCAATATTATTAGCGCCATTAGGCCATGTTTACTATTTCCATACATCTCTCATTAATTCTTTCATCTACAGGATGTCCCATAAATTTGTAATTAAACGGAATATAATATGTTTATTGTTAAATATATTGCACAATATCTATTGTCTCAGTGATCTGAGGATGCGGCGTTTAAAGTAATATCGATGTGATTATAATTAATTAATATTTTTTATCTATTTAATTCCTTTATATGTTATATTTAACTATGTAATGTTGTTTATATCGGTGTATTGTAAAAAGATATGCTGGTTTCGCCGTATATGGCTCCAGACTTAATACGAGACATAGGAGGGTGTCTTCGTCTATGCTATATATATTATCCTTTATTATCTACCTTGCATAATAATGGTAAGTAACTGTCAAGCATATTGAAACGTCGCGAAATTTGTATCATACAAGTTTATTATTACATTAATAAATCTTGTGTTTTTATCAAATAGCACGATATTTTAAGCAATAATTGCATTTATAAATACTTTAATTGTGTTACTTCTTCTTCTTCTTCTTCTTCTTATTTTATTATTACTTTATCAATATTATTATTATTACATTATTCTATTATTATTTAATACATGTTTTCACCGTACAATTTCTACTGTTATTATTAGCTTAATTTTAAAATAATTGTTTTTCTTTTGCGCTTTGCAAGCAGCTAGTAAGTATTTATTTATCTTATTGAGTAATATTGTGCTACTGTACGCTAGTTAAAGTAAATGTGTCGAACTTGTTCTTTATGATCAATATACCCCGATTGATTTTATTTTATTTTATTTTTAGTTTTTTTAAATGTCTGCATATTTTAATGATTATAACAAGCATAATTTCATAGTTTGCTTCTTCTGCAGCGTTTACTCGTTTAAATTTTAAATGTTAACGTCTGGATATAGTTAAGCTGATTCCTATTTGATTTCACCCTTGCAACGTGCCCCATTTATTCTTTTGTTCAATGGCAGTTTATTGTGGAACTCAGCGTGGTACCCAGTGCAGCAGGTGTTGGCGACATCCTTGATATCAACGCCATTGTTACAGTAGGAGGACAACAGAATTTCAGCACTTCAATTCAAGCCACGGCTCAGAACCATATTAATGAACAGGTGATGAATGGGGAATCGTATTTCAATAGGGAAAATGTTCTATAGCACCCTAATAATGTTGGAATAGCATTAAATAGCGTTGAATGTTATACAGTTGTATAAAAATAACAATTTCAATTAATTTTTCAATTTTTATCAAAGTAACCTAAAATAAACAAAGCAATTTGTTTAGTCAAATAAACTGTTGTGATGTATACTGCGTGTTTCAGATGTGAAGATTGGAATGGATATTTAGATTCAAATGTTGCCTGGATAATATTATTGAAATTTATACATTACTCCATAATTATATATTATCACAGGCTACGTTAATTATATAAAACGTTTCTATATACCTATGTCCTATTAATATATATTATATAATATAGTTCAAAAATGGTAAACTTATTTTTTGGAAATGATTAAAAGTCAACATGGTAGGATTCTAATGTAAATCTTTATGTTTATCATTGTGGTACCTAGCTATAACTTTATATTATCGGTTTATTAATATTGATTAATATATGACATCTTATACGCTTTCTTTTATATAAAGTATATTTTGCATCTACTTTTGTGACATCAGCTTTCCATGATAAATTATTTAATGATATCAATTGTATTAAAATATAGTTTTAAATATAGTATCCAATAATAAAGGCTCGTTTGCTATCCGTCATTCTTGTTGTTCGAAATATTCAATATTGTATAGCAGTCCGTAAGCCAGAAGCCAAAAAAAGGCTTTCTGGTGCCCAATAAGAGAGGAAGGGTTTGAAACATCTTTAGAAAGATATGAATGTCCAGATTAAAAAAAATGATATATATGATATCGGTAGCTGGGGCAAATTATTGCATTTTTGTGATTTCCCATATTAAAGAATCGGAAAATGTTCTGGTTTTAAACTAATTTTCATAAAAATGCATATTAAAAAATATATATGAATTAACTATTATTTATTAAAAAAATGTACATATTATTTTGTTTATTTAAGTGTTTTCTATATATTACAAGCAAAATTAAATATATAAATCTTGTTAATAACCTTTCAGCTATATATGAATATGAGTTCGCAAGTCTATTTTTGACTTATTTTAGCTATAAAAATGGTTTGGGAACTATCTTAAACTCTTTCTCGTTACTAAATAGTTTAGTCAATGCATTTTAAAATGCTTGTAATATGAAGAAAATTCATTAGATACACAATATGCTATACAACATTTTATTATAGTTAAAATATTATTTTTTCTTAAAATATGCATTTTCATGAAAATTAGAAAATGTTCAATAATTTGTTCCAGCTACCAAATTGTGATGTCTATCAATTATTTTAGAATCTAGACATCGAGAAATGATCGGTGTAGCAGACAAAAAGATCACTTCACAAATGGTTTAGATTAGGTGTGGCTTGAAGTTTGCTTCAAAGAATCAATATTTAAATCACCTTGCATTGTTATCAGTCCAATATAATTGTTTTGCAGTCCACCACTTTACAAAAGTTGGATGAACTCATTAACATTATTCTAGTGTGTGTGAAGTCTGTTTCCAAACCATTTAGAACTTAACATTTCCATCACCGTACCCTTTGAGTCGACACATTTCACTCTAGTTGAAGTTTAAACAAAGTTTAGCCATTAAAAGACTTGAATTTCCCCATTCTTTAACTAAGGTGTCATTGAGAGAGAGGATGTGACCGCCCCTGGAACATATAATACCAGGAACATATATGTATATAAATAATCGTTATAGACTCACTGGACAAACATTTTATAACCAGTCCAATGATTGATTCAATATGACAGCGCTAACAGTTTACTACAACAATTTACTCCTGGTTGTAGTTAATTGTTAGCGCTGTCGTATTGATATGTTTTAATAATTTCAAATAATAGGCAGTGATTATTGACATAATAATATATAGGTACACTTATTTAAAAAACACGTATATTTGTATATACATATTTATAAATAATATTAATATATTAATTAATTCAAGCATTTTGTCCTGTATTCAAACACAAAGGTTAAAGGTTTCCATTATGAACACCATGCAGAATTTTAAAAATATTAATAATAATATATATTTCATAATTGATTTTATGTCAATCTAATTTCAATTTTAATTCCTATCATTCTTATTTCAAGTATATAAATAAACTCATTAGATATATAATATATGTAGTGTAGTCATCTCCTAATTCGTTTGTTTTATAATTAAATACCGTTAATTGAACAAATAACTATTTATGATACCTCAATTTTACATATTTCTTAAATTTTATATTTTACCTTTCTGATAGATTTTCCCTTTTACTTAATTTAGGTTACTGATGGCTATGTGTCAATTAATGAAACAAATAATGGTACTTCTACGAAAATATATGAAATAAAAAACTTCACATTCACATTCATTATACCCAATCGGCCGACCTACTTGAACTTCACGCTCGACACACTGCAATTGGGGAACGGGGAGTTACCTCTAAGTTTTCTAACAGCCGAGTTTGACAATTGGGGCGCTAATTATGGATGCCAGGGCAGCGGGTTGAACATCACTAAAACATCAGCTACAAATGACAGCCAGATCAGTAATGTCAAAATCAGTGGATTACTTTACAATAATGGTAAATTTCATTTTTGTGACTTATTAATTATTATTATTTGACTTCTAAAAGTAATATTGAAGATATTAAAGAGCGAGGATTCTCCAAAAACTGACTAAACTTTGGTTTGCAGTGGACTCTCGAACTAAACCTTTATTTTTCTGATTTGTCAGACTTTTCGTTGCATAGTTATCTGAATAACTGACATAATAGATTTTTTCTGTGCTTCACTAACGAATATTGAAAAATGTTTTGACTCATGGAAAAATATCAATTCGGATTAGAAGGTTTTTCTTGATTTAGTAAAAAGCACTAACTTAAAAATTATGCAATACAATTAAATAATGAAAATAATGTAATATTTTTCTCAATTTACAGCCATCCAAACATTATATATCCAATCCTTATTGGACAATAGTTTCATGCACTCAAAACATTCTTATAACTAATACATAGTAGATCAGGTTTTACATTATAGTTAGCTATAGTCATTAGGCAAGCCATTGAAATGAGGACATGCTGACAACAATGTTGATTACTTCTCCTTTCACATGTCTATTCAATAAGATATAAATAACTACAAACACATGGTTGACTGCCGACGTGTAGAACTTAACTATACTTACTAACATATTAGTTAGGGAAATAGTTAATCTACTATAATGGGAAAAACTATAATATAATTATTATTATTTTAATTATTGCTTAGTAACAATAGAATATGCGTAATTGCCTTGATTTGTCGTGAAGGTTATGTTTTTAATTTTACTTAAAATCTAAAAGAATCTATGAGGGCAGAGTTTGTATTGAATGTATATATAGATTGCATGTTAGAAAAATACTGTACACTTGAATCATAATTGCTTATTAATCAGTTCTTTGTCGTTGAGTGTCATTAAGGTTTTTTGTTTAATATATTGTATTCATGTACAATAAATAATTGCAAAGATATGCATATATTGTAATACCCTTAAGAGAATAGTTGCATATATTTTACATAAACTGTATTTTAACCTTTAAGCTATAACTTTATTAATAAAATAAGTGAAGAAATATGTTATCTATTCTATAATATCGATACTTTGAATAAATGCTAAAAGCTTATGTAAAAAATATTTTAAAAAGTTGAATGTCAACTTTAGCACTACTTAATAAATTCATTTTAAATATGGAACAATTTCATATATCTAACATATATCTAACATGTTTATGTATCAATTCTAGTTTTTCTTGATGTATTATAACTTATTGTTATTACCTCACAGTAAAAATTCTGTAGTTCTGAATATTAATGTCGGGTTTGATTATGCATATAATATGTAACGCTGTTAACTTCATTGTCAGACCTATATTTCAATATTAGTAAAATCTTATGAATATGCATTTATATGAATTTAATTTTGTCTTTATGTTTTTAATATAGTTTTTGCCAGACAATGATCGATATCTAAAAGATTACGCTCGTTGTGTTTTCAATAGATTTTATTGTTTAATTGACATATAACATAAATGTGTGTAATATATTTTCATGACGCACGATTAATTTACTTAAATTTTAGACCGCATTGGTCGTTACCTCCAAGAAGTGGAAACAAAAGAACACAACTCAGTGCGTTTCAACCTTGCCGTTATCGTAAATGACATCGAGGAGATCAAAATTGGAGATGCTTTAAACTTTACCTTCACTTACAACTTTGGCACAAATGCACCAAAAACTCACATTTACTACCTGATAATCGGTCCCTTTGTGAGGATTCCCGTGATGCAATTTGATCTCAGACCAACACCCTTCGACATTAAGACAGTCAAATCTGGGTACGACAGTTTATCATTTATACTAGTTTAAATAATGAAAGCTCAGAGGCTTTATATGATTTTGTCAATGTTCTGGAATAAATTATGATGTTAAATTTATTTTTATCGAAAATTTTAATTATGAAAAAAATAATTGTTACATTTAATAAAAAATCATAATCTAAGAATATTCAACATGAGATATTACTACCTATATATTAGATGTGAACATATGTTTATTTTAATAAGCTAACTATTTCGACTAATATTGCACACTAGTTTGAAAAGTAGATGACTTGAACTGTTCAGAAGTTAGTTTCACAACTGTAAGATTGATGTAATAAAAAAATTGAGTTCATGTGAGATGAGTTAATCAGGACAGATTATTTTTTTGTTTTTCAATAGCATAATTATATACAAAGATTATTGCGAGTTGCAAGTTAGTTAAAAACACTTTCGGAAACCATTTTTCTTTATTTAGTCTTAAATTGTTGTTTTTGAAGAGATTAAGTCAGTCACTGCATCTACATTTTTTGATGTCCTTATCGATTTCCTGTTTTCCGTGTTTTGTACCATCTAAGCGCTAATCTGACGGAAATAAAAAGCACAATTTGAATGCCTTTATTATAGTAGATTCCTTTTATATTGATCATTGAACAGGATAGGTGTTGAACCGCTTCGTAGTCTATCTCCAAGATATCATCTCTGTCGGTCTGTCGCCATGACTTGTTTTCTAACTATTTTTTTTCGGGCTGACATTTAGGCTAATCCGATGTATACGACGATTTTCTTGGTGTAGTATTTATGTGTTTATATTACTAATCAAGGTGGAGTCATTTGCATATCATATATTTCAAATATTTAGTTTTTCGATGATACATCACTGTATATATTTTGAATCTACTTGAAGATCTAGCATTACTACTTTTAGACAGCTATTGACAAGTATTGAAACAAGGACATTTGCCCGTCTTATATTCGCTATTCTAAGAATACCAATATCTTCTTCGTAGAGATTCCTGATCAATCAAGTAAGGTGTGAGGCTGAGGGAACAAACCATTGATTGATAAGTTTTTCCAGAGCTTCGAGTGAGACGCCGGTTTAAAGATTTTAGCATAACCAATAAAAAGTTCTTGGTGCGTTTTATTTAACGTTTTCTCTAAATTACGATACCATTGGTGCCGGCGACAAAAACAAATTCTTCTGCTGCATAAGGGATTATAAAGACTATACCAGCTCAAAACAGAATTGCTAAAGTAAAACTGATAATGCTTACTACCATCCAGTGTTCTGTACACTCTTTATTTCTCAATACCGTTGGTAAAACGATTAGTTCTTATTCGATTCAATAAGTCGGCCAGACATAATTATATCCCAAATCTTTTCATTTAAACTTTGATTACACTATTACAGCAAGGTCATCACCTGTTTTGCTGCCGTTTTAGGCCATCTAGGTTTACTTGTTGTAATATTTTACTTAACAAATAAGAATTTGTGCTTATTTATCATTTAAAAATGTATTTTTTTATATAATTTAAGTTTAGATTTCTATAAATATAAATATAAGTTACTGACATTGCTATGGCATATTTTAATAAATGTATGTATTTATAAATGAGTTCACCATTTCCTGATTTTTTTGTTTATCACATCCACCAGTTAACTGCCCTGTGATAGCTTCGTCACATTTTATGAATTGTTTCTTGCATCACTCTAAATTTTTCTTTTTTAAACTTTTTCATAAGAGCTAATTCAATCTTTAATTCTAACTGGCTGAATTAGCCTAAGCAGTTTTTGTTATTATCCATTTCCGTTTTGCTTGTCTACATGCTTATAAGTAGGTTCCACTTATATACCTGTTGATCCGTCATATGTTTCACCTGTGCTAGGTTCCACTTATATACCTGTTGATACGACATGTGTTTCACCTGTGCTAGGTTCCACTTATATACCCGTCGATCCGTCATGGGTTTCACCTGTGCTAGGTTCCACTTATATACCAGTTGATCCGTCATATGTTTCACCTGTACTAGGTTCCACTTATATACCTGTTGATCCGTCATGTGTTTCACCTGTGCTAGGTTCCACTTATATACCTGTTGATCCGTCATGTGTTTCACCTGTTCTAGGTTCCACTTATATACCTGTTGATCCATCATGTGTTCACCTGTTCTAGGTTCCACTTATATACCTGTTGATCCGTCATGTGTTTCACCTGTGCTAGGTTCCACTTATATACCCGTCGATCCGTCATGTGTTTCACCTGTACTAGGTTCCACTTATATACCTGTTGATCCGTCATGGGTTTCATCTGTGCTAGGTTCCACTTATATACCAGTTTATCCGTCATGGGTTTCACCTGTAATTTTGGTGTCACTTATAATATCCGCGTATCTCGCCCCGATGCTAAGCTTTTTTCCGACCGAAGACTTCATAAGGCTCCTGGATACACCGTTAATACTCTAGGGGGCCAAGCGTTCTATTCTAGATACTGTATTATGTACACTAGAATATTCTCTCATCTGACTAGTGGTGATAATCGTGGTTTATCAAGGCTACTATATTGTATCAAACAGTATAAAAAATATTTTTATATACTACTTTGTATGCATATACATATATACATATTCTATATATTGTGTACAATTTCATAAGTGGTTCATTTTTTAGCATTTTCTTCGTTGTTTTCCTTTAAAATATAGTTACAAGTCACACCCATTCATGGATGACTTTTTAATGACAAATAAACTGAATTTTAAATGTACGCAAATGTCTGACACTTTCCAGAGATATTATCACTTTAGAAGGTGACTTAGCTCACAATGAGACCTCAACGTCTATGGCCCACTTTGTTTCCTTATATTACTACCTTCCTTATTTTATGAGCTTCATAAATGTTTCATCGGACAGCGTTCAATCGGTTGAAACGGTATCTAATCAATCGGCAGTTCTATTTTATGTAAGCTCGTCACCAATATTGTTCTTATACTATTTTATTTTATTAATATTATTATAGTTAATATATTAAATAATGCATATGTTATATATTAGTTATTAGTTATGTAATAATAACATTCTTTTTAAGAATTATTGTTTGAATTTTTCAATGATTTTTTGCTTGTAATTTAAACTAACTCATTTAGTTTGTCATAAATTCGTATTATGAAACATGTCAAATGATGCCATAACATAAAATTGAAGGGTGTTGAGGGGAAAATCCGTTATGATATATAATTTCAATTTTTAGAAAAATTATTAAAGTATAGCTATTAACCCAATCATATGATAATTACTTGTATGATATTGAATTACACTGATTATGAAACCTATGGTTTCAGATACTATATAGAGGAATTTGTTAAATGAATAATTACACTCATTAAGAACACCTAATATGACCATAACATCATCAAAGTTTTAACATGTAATATAGAGGGTTTTTGCTCTACACCCTTCAATTTATATAAAACACTAATTTAATACTTTTTTCTTTATCTCGTGTTCAATAAATATTATCTTGTTCAAACAAAGTGTACATAATAAAAATAAATAATAAAAGTGTACTTGATAATGTTTTTTGCACATAGTGTGTTTTCATTATTAAATTGTACATAGTTGTGGGCTTATATAAATTGCATATATATATTATAAATTATTTATATAAATTAATATAAAGTATAATATTGTAAGAGTACTGAATTTATAAAAATGAAATAGATACGCAGAATAGAGCAACTTAAAATTAACTTATACTTAATTTTGAGTAGACACTGCATTGTTATAGAATTTGTAATTTGTTTAATATATTTGGTTTTGAAATTGATACATTTTCCATTTATTTATACATGATCTAAGCCCATTTTATCAATATATGTTAACTCTTGCATACTCAACCCATTAAACCGACACCATTCTCACATTTTTATTTACAGTGGCACAGATTTTTAAAAACCGACAAATCTTCCTTCAAGATCTACGTTACTCTGGATCCAAATGGAATACTTCCAATTTCATACGACACATCTAAATTGTCTTTAAGTGGTTATCTGGCCTTTTACTTTTCAAACCGATCACACATCCCATACCCTTCTAAATCTACCAATTACAGTTATGGACCGAAAGCCAACACTTTTGATTTTGAAAGCTCAAGTAAATTAAAATAGTCTTGTGGATTATCTAAATTTAATATCTGTAGTTATTTTAAAAGTAAACACATTAAATAAGCACCCCGTTCACGCAATTTACTTAAACTTTGATGTCAAGTTAATAAAGTTAATATCATTTAGTATTATAACTTAAGGTTTATTAAAGATAAGTTAGCGCAATCTTTGTGCCCTGTGTGCGATAGATTTTTAGATTCCTACTTTGTCTAGTCGACAAATTTAATTTAATTTCTCTGGAATGGGATATTGACTCCAGGAAAGTCTTGACAGTTTGCAATAAATGTATTTAACTGAATTTTGCTATTTAAAAGTTAACGTCATTTGTCATTTCATCTTTATTAGAGTATTTAAAATGCGGTATGATTTAATATCAAAGCCTAATATTGAAAGATAGTGTCATTAGTGATTTCTATTTATAAAGATAAATGTAGTAAAAAGATATTTATAATACATAATAATATAAGTAAGATGAATAGTAAGAAATATACAAACCATTAACGACATACATAATTACCAATTACATTTCTTAGCAAATGCAATATACAGATACAATATTCCAACAATAGTCGGTCACTCTTTGACAATTCTTTACAGACAACATGAAACCTCTGGGCATGTCAGATGGAAGGATCAAAGCGTGTCAGCTTTCAGCGTCATCAAGTCTCCCAAGCCAGCCCGCATCTGGGGCAACCCCAATGAATGCGTCTATTGCTTGGGCTACTGGCTTCCGGAAAAATCCTTTCTATCGCAATGAATACATCCAGGTAAACTAAGCCATGTTGGACCGAGACAAAGATGAAAAGTTAACATCTATGAGGAATACTCACAAACAAATAATACATTTAATATATTCTATAAACAGATGATAATGCAGTGCAATTTTAATTTGAAAACAGTGAGTTCGATTCTCTTTCTAGCTAAACCATTTATTCAACTAGAACATAAATGGACAATTATAAGCTATGACGTTCTAGACAATGCAAAACTGCTGATATTGTAACTAATGTTATTTTAAGATCAAAGATAAACATACCAAGGGACAAGACACAAAGTATCCAAAAGAAATAACTCACAAAAGCAAAAATCAAATAGATTGAAAAATAATATTTCAAACGATAGAAGAGCGGTAGCTTTGGGTGGTATTCTATAACCAAATACGAGTAAGACGTCTTAAACTTGTCCATACTGGATTTTTTTGCGTATCCATATCGCGGGAGAAGGGGAGGGGCTCACTAGGTCTAAGTCCAGGGTGGCTCACTAGGTCTAGGGGGGATCACTAGGTCCAGGGGGGCTCACTAGGTCTAGGGGGGCTCACTAGGTCTAGGGGGGCTCACTAGGTCTAGGTGGTCTTGCTAGATCTAGGTCTTAAGGTGTCTCACTAGAATCTGGATCTAGGGAAATAGGAATGGATAGAAGCAAAAAATCAAAATTATCTGAACTTCGAAAACAGAGTAAGACACGCCATCCAGTCATAAAGTTGAGCAAAATCGTGTTGCTCCATTAAAAATTGTGCTGCTCCATTAGAAAACAACCACAATTAAGCTCGTTTAAATGGAATAATAGATATAAATTTTTGTTTAGAGAGTTAAAAAATGTAAATCTTTAGCTTTGGAATGATATAAAATGTATTACTCCTTATCTAAAATATAGCGAAATATCATACATTCGTCCCCCTTTGCATATAAAATACTTTAATCTATTATTAGCTCTTGCATTTTCACCGTCAAAGGCTTTACCGCACTCGCACACTAAATCTCGATAAGTTATTGTAGACGCACCACTTCTATCTAACTTTCATTTCATACAGTTAGGTAAGTGTAATGAGATAATCTAATTTTTCAGAAAAATTGGTTTAGGACTAGATTTTCGAAGATTTACTAACACTAATTGATGTATGATTATGAAATCAAGAGATGAATATTTGCTCTAGTGCATATAAATAATACTAGTCAATAACTTCGGTTTACTAGCTCTATTCTGGCGGTAAATTGAAACCCCGGCCCCCTCCTCTACTTACACTCCAGGAACGTTCTTTAGAAGTTCTTGAGCAAAAAACCTTTTAAAGTTAAAATGAGCAAACAAAGTATTTGATGATAAAACACAAAATTGTTGTATCAAGGAAGCCTAACAAATTAAACGTCTTATCCCAATCCAAAAACATTAGTTTCCCTTTCAAGCATTAAGGAGGTGGTTCACTACATTCCAGGCGATTACTGCAGTCTATGAGGGACAAATCAGTGGGACAAATCTTTGTATGACCAATCATTTGGGCAAATATTTGGAAACCCGAATATAATTGCACGGAAATATTTTATTCACCTTTTACAATCAGAGAAATCTTCTGTAGCTATTTTCGTTGATAAACGCAACCAGACACGATCCAGGAAGAACGGGACATTTGTAACACCTTGACAGAACTCGTGTTAAAGGATGAAAGCGAAATGTAGCATTGGTTGAAGGCAGCCAGGCAACGAGATATATTGCCTGGACATCAAAGAAACCAGTGCTCGAATGTGTGTTCGTCGGATTGACATTTGGGAGTGGTTAGTTCCATTTTAGAGTCGATGATACTGAGATAGGCTTTGAATTTTCGGCAGTGCTCACTTCTAATTTGAGCTAGAAGACAAGCGTTTAGTTGGGAGTTTTGTGCTTACAGTCATTTTAGTACACATATACTTCTTTGTCAAGCTCATCCCGTGATCGATAAAGGTAAACTGATCATAACAATATATCGACTTACTTTGCTCAGCTTGCGTTGTGCGCAATTTAAGGTTATATTATGTTTATATATAATGACTCCCTAATTTCTCGGAAGATGTGACTGCTTCGTCAGTGAGATATTTTGAAATATTAAAATATCAATAAATAATATATGTATAAAACAAAAAAATAGTAAACAAATTATAAATTGTATACAGTGTATTGTTCACTGTATACAATGAATGTTAAATGTATCAATTAATTAATATTTTTGTATTATAACAAATTTAAGTTGAATGTTAATTCTTACATAAAAAATAATAATAATTATTCTTACATACTAGAATATGTCTCATTATATAGAACTTTATTATATATATGTATATATCAAGTAATTCCTACATTTTTTTAAGGTTGATTTGGGCAATCGGACAGAAGTTGGGGGAATAACACTTTACACGGGAAAGCTTAATGAATCGAAAGTATTCGTTAACCAGGTCAAAGTGACCTACTCTGAGGGGGGAATCTTATGGATCACAGTTAAACACTTGAATGGATCTTTCGACAAGGTATAAGGACACAATTCTCTCAATCATGTTAATGTTTACATTTAACTAATGCCTATACGATTGGTGGTTTACGGTACTTTAAATAGCTATACGAGTCATTTAACCGTTTCTTACTTTTATATTTATAATATGCAGTAACATATTTCAGGATTTATTTAATTATTAGAAAATATACTTTGAATTCAATCTGTTATATAAAAGAATAATGTGGATGTGAAGAAGCATGTATATATTGCTATTTAAAAAATTGCTATGTTAAATTTGCCGGATCTCGAATTAAATAATCTTATACTAAATATTTTTGGGATGTATCCTGTATTTTTTTTTGGGGGGGGGCGGGGGTCGTCACCATTTTGGGACCTTTTTTCCCCTTTTAGAGAGACATATTTTATTTCACCTATTTAAAGGACCTTTTATTTCACTTCGGTATAACAAACATTAACAAAAATGCAATGGAATTTCTAAAACGATTCCAAATAATAAATAATTTTCAGATTACTATTCAAAATTACCTATTATTAAAATTTTATTTGGCAATAATGTGGACCTTTTGAAACCGTTTTGGGGCTACGACCCCCCAGTATACATGTGTTATCTACATTACTACATAACACATAATATGTAATATGCACACTCAAATACATATATATCGTTTGAATCATTTTCAGATCTCATTTAATAGTTAATATTTGGAATATTTGTATATTCTATCTCTTTTATAAATATGTATATTTCATTATAATACCACAATGAAAATATTACCAGCAACAAACTAAATAATACTGATGCTAATAATAAATATTATCATTAAATATACATGAATATATAGTACTATAATCTTATTATTTATAATCGTCTGTTTTTTGTTACTTTGTGTCTACAATTGTCTTCTTTATTTGTTCATTCCATTTTATTCAAATATTAATTAAATCAATATATTCGGTATTGCGTAAACAAAAAATATAAATCTTAATAATAGTATACAATACTGGACAGATTATTATTATTACAAACGCAATTTAATATATCTTTTCTCATATATCAAATATGTTAATACTTAAAATAGTATTTAATGATATGTCACATTCTTTATTATAGTAAATAAAATGTGATTGTTTTGTTCAAAACCTATTAAAGTATAATATCAGATACATTAAATTGTATGCCATTTTCTTCATATATTTCAAAATAATATATTAAAATATAAATAAGTAAAACAAAGACCTTTATTTAAGTAAGATGTAGTTTCCCTTGAGTAGCATTTTTTCATAAGTTTAAATAAAATGAAATAAAATAAATAGCCAGGCTACTCGTTGATTAAATTAGAATATATTTCGGTGCAAGACCCCTTCTTCAGACGAAATAAAAGATAAAAGTGATAGAATGTACAAGGGATACGTGTTAAAGTAATATAGGTAGCATATAATGAGTATCTCATTACTTTTAACTAATCCGTACATCATCTACATACATCTATGTATATAACCTAGCTATTTTATTTAAACTTATAAAGACCTTAATAATGAAATATTTACAATATTTTGAATATAATATATATGGCCTATATATAGTTTAATGTTAATAAGTTTATTTAAAATTACAAGAATAAATTTAGTCGTTACTAATTTTATTATATTTATCGTAATAGATTAAATGTAATTAATTAATAACTATTTCCTTTGTTGGGATAAATCCTAAAATGAAAAGCTCAAATTATGAAAAATATAATTTCTCTTCTCCGCTCTTAAAGAGTTAATATGAGAAAACATAATTTAAATTAATTCTGCTAAATATAATTATAAAGAAATGCTTTATGAAATATTCTTGTTTCTGTACTTATTGCTTATACGAATTAAAATGATCAATTCATGAATATTTTCAAAATCATTTATTGAATACACAATGTTTATACTATAAATCTTTTCCAATATCATTTGTTGGAATGAATCATATCTACCGTGTTAATTCAGCAAGGTTGTATTTTACTATTTGGTCAAATGATGCACAACATAAAATACTCCTTAATTAATTGTTAATCTTGTAAGTACTACGTTTCAAATTGGTCAAAACACACAAATTGTAATTCATCTATGTAGGGATGACAACTGATTCCTTCTTTCTGCAAACATTTTCATTGCAGATTTTCGATGTAGCTTACAAAGGAGACACAAATACAGGTTTCATCTCGTTCCCAAAAACAATAAAGTGTCGTAAGATCAGGGTCATCCCTCTGGATATGATGGCACAAAACCAAAATTATCTCCCCCAGTTTTCGCTCAGAATGGAAGTGCACGGCAAAGTGATAAGTTCCGATGTTTCAGAAGAACGTAAGACTCAATAGATAATCAAATCAAGTTTTTTATGCAATGACTTATATATGTATTGAATACAAGTTTCTGAAGCTTTAGAATTTTATAAAGTATTCTGTTCATATAAAGAAATATAATTGTAAGAGATTTAAAAAAAAAGGTTTATTTGGTGCAAATACATTATAATATATATATATATGTGTTTGTTTGTTTTTTAACAAAATACCATTTACATGATTTTAACAAAAATGTTTAATCTAAGATGAATACATTTTAACGTAATTAAATATATATCATAGTCAAATATTCGAATTCATTTAGAAAATTTTTGAAATTATGTTATGTAGATCATATTTTCATTGTTTTCAATTTTCTATTATATATTTTAAAATATTAACAATTAGAGTAGTTTGGCGTTTACATGACCAATATTTTTGCATTTTTTTTAGTATAGCAGCACATATTGCACAAATATCATTTTATTACTATAGAATGTTTTTATGTTATATGTATATTTTTATTTTAAAAATATAAATATTCTGTAGTTCTTATTATTATATATTGCGCAATATATACATATCAGTTAATTTCAATTAAAACATATTTGAATTTTAATTTATTCAATTATTTATTTGGTTAATTATAACCATGTAGATGGTTATAATCACTGCTTTCCTCGCTCCATTCTAAAGCTAGAATACCATCCCTCACTCCCAACTTAAGTTAGAATACAATCCCTCACTCCCTTACTCCCAACTTAAGTTAGAATACAATCCCTCACTCCCAACTTAAGTTAGAATACAATCCCTCACTCCCTCACTCCTAACTTAAGTTAGAATACAATCCCTCACTCCTTCACTCCAAACTTTAGTTAGAATACAATCCCTCACTCCCAACTTAAGTTAGAATGCAATCCCTCACTCCCAACTTAAGTTAGAATACAATCCCTCACTCTCGACTTAATTTAGAATACAATCCCTCACTCCCAACTTAAGCTAGAATACAATCCCTTACTCCCAACTTAAGCTAGAATACAATTCCTTACTCCCAACTTAAGCTAGAATACAATCCCTTACTCCCAACTTAAGCTAGAATACAATCCCTTACTCCCAACTTAAGCTAGAATACAATCCCTCACTCTCGACTTAAGTTAGAATACAATCCCTCACTCCCAACTTAAGCTAGAATACAATCTCTCACTCCAAACTTAAGCTAGAATACAATCCCTCACTCCAAACTTAAGTTAGTATTCAATCCCTCACTCCCTCACTCCCAACTTAAGTTAGAATACAATCCCTCACTCCCAACTTAAGCTAGAATACAATCCCTCACTCCCAACTTAAGCTAGAATACAATCCCTCACTCCCAACTTAAGCTAAAATACAATTTCTTACTCCCAAGATAAGCTAGAATACAATCCCTTACTCCCAACTTAAGCTAGGATAAAATCCCTTGTTCCCAACTTAAGTTAGAATACAATCCCTTACTCCCAACTTAAGCTAGAATACAATTCCTTACTCCCAACTTAAGCTAGAATACAACCCCTTACTCCCAATTTAAACTAGAATACAATCCCTTAATCCCAACTTTAGCTAGAATACAATCCCTTACTCCCAACTTAAGTTAGAATACAATTCTTCACTCCCAACTTAAGTTAGAATACAATCCCTAACATCCGACTTAATTTAGAATACAATCCCTCACTCCGACTTAAGTTACAATACAATCCCTCTCTCCCAACTTAAGTTAGAATACAATCCCTCACTCCCAACTTGAGCTAGAATACAATCCCTCACTCCCAACTTAAGTTAGAATTCAATCCCTCACTCCCTCCCTCCCTCACTCCCAACTTGAACTAGAATACAATCCCTCACTCCCAACTTAAGTTAGAATTCAATCCCTCACTCCCTCCCTCACTCCCAACTTAAGCTAGAATACAATCCCTTACTCTTAACTTAAGCTAGAATACAATCTCTCACTCCCTCCCTCACTCCCAACTTAAGTTAGAATTCAATCCCTCACTCCCAACTTAAGCTAGAATACAACACCTAATCTCCTTTACATGTTATCCATTTTGCAGAAGTTTGTGCCGAAAGAACGGCACACTCTCCGTATTACATGCCTCGCAGTTTCCTTGTTAATCCAGTTAATGGCGCCGTATATGTTTGTGCTGAACCAAATATCGAGTAAGTCATTTTATCTTCAATAAATTACTATTATATTCAATTTTTGTTGACAAATATCTTACAACAATCGGATTAAATTCACCAATTTACTATCATTGTGAGTTTCTAAATTTTTATTAGATCCTACAAAGTCTCTTTATTTTGAAAGAATCACATTTTTCATTTTTTATTAATCGCTTCACATTTTCAGTACAAAATTAGTATTCTTTATTTTTGGATCTAATACATTTTTTAATTTTTGCTCAAACAAATTTCTACTTTAATTTAAAAAAATAATATTACAAAACATGTTTCCAACATATTTCTGGATAGATATCATAATAGTTGTGTTTTTTCTGGGTTCAATTATATAAAATATGTACAAGTTGTAGGTATATGAGTAATAATACAATATTCGGAAATTATTCAAAGGAAACATAGGCAATTACTTGTGTAGCTGAATTAACTGTTTACCTAAGTACAGCATTAATTTTAATGTTAATGAAGATATGTAAAACACGGAGAAAGTGAAATAAAATGTAAACATAAATTAAACGGTTAACAGAGGAAAGAGGTACTGTACATAATGTCGGAGCATATTGTAGTTAGATAATTACATAGAAGTTAGGGATATTTAGAAAAACATTTCTGAGGTTATTCAAAACACATACCTATAAAGCAAGATTTTTACAAAGTTATGTATGAAGTAGTTATGATTTTTTTAATGAAGGAAACAATAAAACTTCCAATCCAATAACAGCATATCTACAACATCCTATGTGTTTAGAATAAATGTTGAAATATAATTAGTAATAAGATGCAAGATATTATAAGAAAGTGGAATATTAACTTTTAATCAGATACCCATCGGTCAAAAATGATTAGCATAATACATACTAAGGAATAAATGGGTCTACTGAACTTTTATTGTTAGCAGGTATATTTCTTCACATTAGGCTCTTTATTATTTATATTAATTGATTAATTGTTAATTAAAATACATATATTAAATGCAATTTAAATTAAATTTATTAAAACTTTTCAAAGAAACAGAATTACTGAAAATATATAAGACTTAGGTATTTGAATCATGATAGAATGTAAGTAAATACATTCTGGTGTGAAATTAATTTATTGTTAAATGCAAATTAATGTTTACATTTTACAACTTAGAATAGTTTAAACCAATATGTAGCCTCGTTTTAAGACTGTTTATCAAATATGATTCTGTTTGGTTGCAGTATGTCGTCCAAATGCTACGGAATGATAAATTCTCTCTTAATATATCGTAAGTATACATAAATATTTCTATTCTTATTATTATATAGGCATGCGAAATTTAGGTTTCATATTTACTAAAAGTCCGTTATAAAATATTTTGAACAGATATTTATTATAATCAAACTATTTATTTATTGTAAGTATTTAATTGACATTATTATAATTTTCTGGTTTTGACTACTTAAAAGCTTTAAAAATAGATGTTGAATCATAGATTTTATACACATAAATTGGATAAATAAAATTCCTGTAAAATATCACACAGCAGAACATTTCAAGAACAAATTAACTGTATAAAGTTTTTATAAAGCATAAATGTTTTTACTTCATCTAACAAACTAAACTTTGTATGCCTTAGCTATTCAACATATAAACAATATAATTAGTCAATTTCGCTCAGCTTTATTAAATTAGCTGGAAAAGAACAAGGTTACTCAGTTGGTAAAACAATTGTCTGCAGAAGTATTGGAAGCGGGTTAGAAACCCTGCTTGAGCAGACTTTGATCCTCTCGTCAAGCAGCTATTTTGTTAGTCATTTGATTAGCAGTCTGAAAGGCTTAGTTTGGGATATAATGTATTAGATCTTCCAGGTCTGGATGGCAGCCACTGTGGACCATTAAAGCAAACATAGAACCACACACATACTCATAGAGAACTCACATGTTTACCCTAGGATTGTTCGCCCATACCAGAATAATCGTCGTAAGTATAACAAATATTGCAGGAACACAATAAAATGACCACTATAATAATATGTAGTTGTAAGTAGTAGGGAAGGAGTGGCACGATCACAATTGCGTGGGCGGGAGGGGGGGGCTGAGTCATGCTCATTCATGCTCAG
>JAYRBW010085015.1:0-22603 GCA_036023295.1 Invenusta paracnida
AGTAATGATTATACAAATTATATACACTCTTATCGATTTCATATACATCGCGCTGTAAATCGTCGTATATAAAAAATTGTTTTATTTTAATAAATTTGATGTAAATGCCTAGGGAAAAAGTAGTATTAAATATTTTGATTAAATTTATTTTAAGAACAAATATATATATTCGTTCGATTTTTAACATACGTAGGTTGTCTTTATTAAATAAGTTATTGCCTGTATATCTCTAACTGTTTTACTACATACACGATTTAATGGTTGTCAGTTTTTAAAACTATATTTTACATAAGCTTTTAGGTAGTTAAATAGTAGTATTGAACTGCATGCAGAATTTAAAAGAGTGAACACTCGTTGTATAATTATTATTCTATGGTTACAATATAGTTGCAATATGAATAAATTACTGATCGTTTACAATTTAATTTATATTATGTATACCGTCCTTACATAATATAATGTATTAATCTAAGATTGCCAGAATACATAAAGAAATCATCTCAGTTAAATTATTATGTCTGCGTTTGATGCTGCCTGGACACATTTGATATAGCGCGTAGCATATTCTGTTTATTTTTTCTAATTTCTTCTGATGTCTTTAGCGTTAGAAATTTACATACTTATTAGCGTATTTAAATCAAAAACTTGTTCGATATAATTTGTTGCTTGAGGTTTATTATAAGTGATAATTTTAGTCATTCAGGTTTAACTATTAGAAAATAGAATTTAAATATTTAATTCATAGTTATGACTCTGCATTTTTTCAGAAAGAAAATCAATTTGAATTCCAAATTCAACAGTATGAAAAATTCGGGTAAGCTTTTCATTATTAACATTTTATAAGAAAGATAATTTACCTAACTTTTTTTCAATGAAGTGCCGCATTATTTGTTTTTTTAAATAAAACAAAATTGTACACTATATATAATTAATTATGCTTTGTTTGTTTTTTGATATTATGTTTACACACAGCATGTTTTTAATTGTGTGTACAGATAACACACAAATCAATATACTATGATTGTATAGTTTGTAGGTATTAGTCATCGTTGTAGTTTTTTATTGCAGAACTCTGCTAATTAGTCAATTTCAACGCAATGATATATCGTGTTATGTTTTATTTTCAGGCTGCCCTATTGGCTTTGTCCTTCAACAACAAAGTGGAATATAAGGTATTCATTAATAGCACATATTTTGTATACCATTTTCTTAACAAAACATGTAGCCATATTAATATAGTAGCTGACTACTACTGTTTTTAGGTACTTTATTAAAAATATAAAGTCTGTTTGTGTTAAAAGTGTATCTTTATTTATATAAATATAATGTTGGTGAAGTTTTGTCATTTGTAATATACTGTCGCTTATAGCTTTGCGATACAGTTGTAAAAATGTTGTACGAGTCAAAATTATGGGAGTCGCTCTTATATGATACATAAGTATGAATTCTAGCTGTAATATCAGTGGTCTAAAAATAATTCTCGACTTTACATAGTTAGCAGACACCCTCTCGCACACGAAGTATATCTTATAGGGACGCGCCTCAGAACTCTGTCTTATAGGGACGCGCCTCAGAACTCTGTCTTATAGGGACGCGCCTCAGAACTCTGTCTTATCGAGACGTGCCTCAGAACTCTGTCTTATAGGGACGCGCCTCAGAACTCTGTCTTATCGGGACAGTGTTTGATTTGAACAAAATTAATACAGATTTTAAATCAAATGTCCTGATTTAAAAAAATCAACATTGTTTTCTTCTCCGTCGAAAGTTTAGCACGTTATTAACAGTTTTACATGCTCACACACTATATCTTATCGGGACATATTTTATGCATAATTTACTTAGTCTTATCAGGACACACATAAAATTATTAGTCTTATCAAGACTCGTTTTGCTCATGCGCAGAAGCCCCCATCAAGGTCACGGCGGGATTTTCGATTGCAATAAAATCTTTGAAAATTGATGTCTTATCGGGACAGTCTCTATTAGATAGGTTATACATCATTTTTAAATCGATAATTAAAATATTTGTATATTGCCTAAACTATACCTTAGCAAGCTACGAATATTGAGAAGGTATAAAAATATAATTTAATCGGGACAGAGGTCTCGAGAAATGTTTACAAAAACTATATCTAATCAGGACAGTCTCGATAGGATGTCCCAATAAGAGTTGCTGTCCTGATTAGAAGAACGAAAAAAGCACAAATGTCTCGATAAGATATATTTTAGGAAAATATATCTTATTACTTCTGGTATATATGACTTAACAAAATGTATTAAAATACACCAGTCTGCGAAACCGCATGGTACCTTATTTGTATGGTGGCGAGAAGTGTCAAAATACACGTGTTTTTATCACCAATTTATCACAATTTAGCTACTTCTTTACTAAAGAGATTAGTCATAATTCTAAGTAGAGTATCTATCCTAGGAAGAATTAATGTTTATAGAAGCTTTTAAAAACTGGTGAGATAAACCTTATAGTAGCTGCTATTAAAATCTGCATGTGCTTCTCCATTACATTAAATAACTGAGAGCTGCATTCTATTTTCTAGTATGAAATATGCTATAATGTGAAAAATAGATTATAATGAAACATTTCGTATGTATGTATAAAACATGGCTATATTACCATAATGTACAAATTGCTACATAATTAATAAATAATATGATATGTACACTGCTTTTCATGATCTTAAGACTAGTTTTATCTTGTATAATAGTCGATAGAGTTCGAAACACTTGGTAAGAATTTTGTCTCATGTCTTACAGTGCACTTTTCTCCAATTCTGATATATTATGTTGCAGTTTATTGGTAGGTCATTTGTCTAATTATTATTGAATTTGGCTCTAGATCTGCATGCATAGGTACCACTTTAGGCTAGGCGAAATGTTAACTATGAAGTACCTGAGTTACTGTTCGGCCTAAAGCCACTTCAGATTGACGTTATCATAGTTTTGCCTACTGTATAGTCGGTCTTTGCTGGGGGCAACCTTTGTTCTCGACTAACAGCCTCTTTTTGTCGCGAGTTCAATTCAAGAGGCTACCACCAGTTAAGGTGTATAGTGCTGCACCAGAGTAAATAATACATTCGGTATTAAAGCATTACACGATTACATGTTGTTTTAGTAGGTACATATTATTGGAATTACTTTAATAACAATCACTTTACTATTAATAGTAACATAAACGTTGTAGCTATCTTAGCTATATCTTCGAAATTTAGATTTTGCAATATTTTCCAAAGAACTTTGAAATTATTGTAGGGAATAATCAAAGAAATGTGCGAATCGTAAAAAAACAAATGCTTCCACTTGTTCAGTTCTCAAGGCAACAGCCGGAATATCTCTGGTTGCGCCTCCCTTGCTGATGCGATGCGCACGAAGTGTCTGTCTCAACTGCGGTATGACGCGGGGAGTGTGACGGGTGTGCTGAGCTGTCATTGGTCAACGAGCGGGCACGATCTCACACATCCCTGGTTTGCATGGCCGGTTCACATCTTCTATCTGGGGGTGGCATGGAATTCGGACATCTTGGACCGGGTGGGTAGGATGCTTTGCGGATATAGTCTGGGTTAAGGGCTATATTATGTGTATTATTGTTTAGTGAGAAAATAAGATATGAAATACGGAAGATTTATGCAAGTATTCAGAAAGCATTAGACATTTTTTAAATATGCAAACACAGATTAAAAAATATCGAAATAAAACGGAAAAACAAAGTTATAATTCTAGATACGAACATAGTCTTTTACTTCAATATGACATTATGCACATATATTATAAATGATTACAATGAACAGAGTGACAATTAAATAGGAATACAATATGCAATGAGATGCAAGATGCACAGTTGTCACCCCTCCCGACCGGGAATAATCATAACAAGAAGAACCCACCAGCATGTATGAGTGTGCAATTTAATTATTAATATTAGCAAACTACTAAAAACTTATAATTTACACATTTATCGTTGTTTAAACAATTAATAATGGCATTTATATGAACTGTTTGTAATATTTATCTGTTATCATAGATTCATAAAGTATGACTAACATAACATATCTTTTAATGAGTTGATCAGACTGGTAAAGGTATCTACGTTATAATGCAGTCTTTCTTCAATTTCAGTTGGACGATGTTTTTGCTCGAATGCCAGCAGTTCTTGACCGCTACGTTCTCCCGGGACAAGAATTTGGGGAGCAATTGCTCCACTTTTCAGCCCTCGAGGTCGCCTTACTAGATATCCCAGTCGGTGAGTCTTTCTATTTAAAAGAAAATTGTTCTCTGTAATTACTAATTACTACTTAGTGTTATAAACTATTGAAAAATAGATTGGTGAATAAATTTTATTAATAATCGAAGATTATTTAACTTAAAATTCCGAGGGAGCCTTACATTGTGCAGTATGAGACAATCCTTACATTGTGCAGTATGAGACAATCCTTTTTGTTTATTGTTATACATAATTTTTCAATATTTCTTTTCTTATACTATATTTCAGAAATGCTTGCAAGTCAACTTTCGGGAAATTCGATGGAGTTAATCAGTGTCGAATTTATTAACAAGGGCAAGTCGCTTATATCGGTAAGATCAAATATAAATGATTATCTGCCTTTTTTCTTTTATTATATTGATTAATTATTTATTTTAAATATAAAATATTTGATGTAAAACGGACTATCATTCGGATTCTCAACAAACTTCCAAGAATAATAATTCTTTCACCCTGGCATTTCTTAGGAATTCACATCCATCTCCTCTTTCTCTCTTATCTCAGTCGACCTTCAACCAGACCCGAAGTCTCCTGAAATTACTTCGTGAATCTGGGAAGCCAAGCCAAGTCTCCCGTCTCCTCACATTCTATCTCAAATATGCCGAATTCATTTGCAGGTTGGGGAAAATATAGCATCATCTTTTTTCGTGAAAGGACTTGACTAGAAAAAAATTGATCTATGTTTATAAAAATAGTTATTTGCAATTATTTTATACTTTAGGATATTATCCAGTAAAAAATAATAATTCAGTTTATTTTATTTTTATAAATTTATAATTTGAGAAACAGATATTTTAATATTTAATGTCTTTTTATGTTATATATTTTAGGAAATTATTAGTTTACAAAGTATAATTTGAATGTAGTGACACTGACATTGAAATTCTAAAGGTACAAATCTATGAAAGAATACATATGTAGAATTCCTAACAGTAGGTATATTTATAGAGAATCTTAATTCTATTCATTCTTTATTCATTTATCATGTTTGCCAAATGCCTTCATTAAAATGTTACACTGTTCATTTATCATTAACGATCATAATCTTGACGCAATATTGTTGTTGTAAATTTATAAATCATTCGTTTATTTTTTATTCGGTATAGGCCATAAATTTAAAACTGTCTTCCATTTGTTTGATGAAATAACATTCTTATATTTTTACTTTTTTTATAAATTTGAAAATTCTTGCATTTATTTGCTATGCAATTCATCACAAGAATTTAAAAATCTTTTAATAGAAATGTTTTAAATGTCTTTTGAAACACCGGCTGTGCTGTGATATTTAAATATATTATTTCAATTGTGTATTTCGTATATTACTATTTTATTCTTGACACTTTGATGACACTATGTGAAGCATATATCAGTAATATGTCATTTTATTTCTAAAAGTGTGACTCGTGTATTCTTTTGTAGCCGTCTATTTTTCTCTCCTCACATTTATCATCTCAAGCTCGTAGGACAATCACCTCTTTTTCTTCAGACTGGTCCACATTACGAGCAAGCTTGCCACCTCCTACGGACTCTCCGGTACCACTTCCTCCACCAACTCCTCTGTCACTAACAGTTCCAGCGGAGGTGGTGCCCCATCCTCTAACCCACAGACTGCAGCTGTCAACACGGCCTCCAAGACTAACACGGCCACCCTCCATGCCGCTTTCAAGACTGATATGGCCAACAGGTGTGTGCAATTGATACCTATACAGATTCATTAATATCCAAGTTTTGTTGAATCACAATTATTAACGAATTCAAATCTATTTTACTGCCTGGAAGGTGTGTCCTATAGGCGAATTAACTTTTTTTGCAAATATCGGTTATGTTTACACCTAGATACTGATTGGATAAAATACCTTTATTTTTTTCTAACTAATATGTTACTGGTGAGCGAGCTACCCGAGTTTCGAGGGCGTCACATTTTTTTCTAATTGGTTGACTATTTTCTGTCCTTTATTTTCTAAATAGATACATCATATTATATTATATACGCATCTTTTTCTGGGTGTGGTATAATACACTATCATCTTCACCCTCTTCCAAAACACCCACCCCATCAAGATTAATCCTGCTTATGGAAGAGCATCGAACCATGCTTCAGGACTGGTATCTTCCCGGCCCGAGCATCGATCGAGGTAGTGAAGAACTCACCTCCCTATTGGCCGTCCTTCTGCCTGGAGATAGTGAAAGTTTGCGTCCTCATAGTAACCACAACAATGGGTCTCATTCACAGCAGCAAAAGCTGCCACAACGGTCAAATTCTCAGGCGTCTAACAGCATGCTCCCTATCTCCAATCCTATTGCAGAATTTGTGTAACAGCTGAATGTCGAATCGAAAATGACCTATTCGTCTTATAGCGTAAATTATCAATCAGGTTGGCGAGAATAAATAGTGAAAGACTGCCTTTAGTAAACAGGCTATATTAATATTATCTTATGTAATTCTTTTTCAAGCCTTATTTCGGTTTCTCGCTATAAGATTCTCACTTATATCTTTCTTTTTGCGCTGAATTTAAGTGGGGATCTATTTAACAGTAGAACATAACATAAATAAAAGTATAGTATGCCAGTTTTAAATTTAATAACAATCATTCAGCCGAATACTTTTTTGAACCTACTGATCCAAGCAAATAAGTCTAATACATGAATAGTAATAGTATCACAATAATAATAACCATTATTTTATTAACGCTGATTAAATAAATTATTTTACGGTTACCAGTATTGCAATCTAAGCAAGCTCTATTAATTTTGTGTACTTTTACATTTTTATTCTCGTAGAACCTTTACCGTGTCCATAGTACTGTTTGTACTCTAACTTTGTGCTATTAACTTTTAATTTGTGATGATTGGAATTTCCGAAAAGAACATTTCATTTATTTAGAAGTGAGACATTCTTTAAAATATAAAGGATTTAAAAAAATCTAATAAGTTAGTGTATTATATGATTTTGCTTGTTCACATCTACACATTTAATAGTATGTATTGTGGCCGAGCATACATGACAGACCACTGTAAAACATTTCGTACCTCTATTTACCCTTATTAGATCTTGACCTTTTCACACACACCCTTTTTTCCATAGTAACTCTAAACAATATTTAAATTGGTTGTACGATTTGTTAGGTGCACACATTTGGAAATTTAAATATTTTCTGCGATTAATGCATAATTTACGTGTTATTATTTACACTAAGTATATTATTCATAATTATAACATCTGCTACCTTATTGAGATACAAGTAGAGTAGATGTGATGATGATGACTAGCGGGATAGTTATCATGATAAAATGTCGCTTGTTTAAAGTATGCATTAGCATAGGTTTTCTAAAGATTATACGATATTAAAATGTGCACTAAAATACTGCATAAGTCCTGGCTTTTGATTTGATAATTGGCTTTATTCCGTCAAAGGAGGTGTTCTTATTTCCAACATAACGGTGTCACCCCTACTCGATTTATTTGAAAATGTTTTCTGGCGCACTTTTTGTTGTAATTTTGTTAGATTTTATTATATCTTTTTAACATATTTGTAACATAATTATGTTGGTCTTCATTTTTAGTTAGAAATAGGTTATGTAGTAAATTTATGTTTTTTGAATATTTTTTTCCATTTACCAGTTTTCTATATAATATGCAAGTCTTTTTTTCTTTTTCTACTAGTAAATGTATTTCGTAACAACAAGCCCTTCACAGTTCAACTTAGGCTGTCTGTATGTATGTCATACTAATAATAATATGTACTATTGTTAATCAATATGCATTATATACTGTATTTATGTATATATTTCTATTTGGCTGTGTTTAAGAAATAGTTTTGTGCCAATTTCCTACATTGTTAATATCATAGGATGTAATGGAAATGCTATTTATGTAATAATAACTGCCTTCATATTAATAATATGCTGTGTTTATTATAAATAATATTTTCTTCATTTTGGTGTAATATTTATTTATAAATAGAAAATAAAATGCACCAAAATATGTATCATTGTTAACTAAGATTGCTATAACGCAAGTTACAAGTGAGAACTGAAATGGTTTATTTTAAATATTTATTGTAATTATCAATTTTTATTCCACCTTTTGAATTTTCTTGGCAATAAAATATTGGTGTTAGTTTCTTAATAAATCCATAGCTAGTATTGAATTTAAAATCATCAAGTATCTAGATTTGCAATCGTACTATAAATGCATTTTACTGTATATGATCGACGACATTTCATTTAATTAACGGTTTCCCTATTAACAGGATAATTAATGTAAAATAGTAGAAATATATTAAAATTGCAGCCCTCATTTAGAGTGAGATTCAATCTCTTTAGATTGTATCAGGATTCAATACCTATGGATATGATACTTTCCAATGAATTATTGGCTTTAATTTAATCGGTAGAAATTAGATTTTGTTTTTATGCATGTCTTTAGATATTTTAATTAGTAATTGTCTTTATTTATAAATAATTAATTGGTTTATACACTTGTAACCTTTGCTTTTTCCTCAACTTATCTGTGTAATTACATACTATTGTATAATCTATATTTTCATTTAAAACAAATTATTTAATTTTATTGCCAATTTATGCATCGCCAATCTCAGTAGCCTTAATTTTTTTAAATATTTTCTAATTTTGTATTTTTAATAGTTTTTCACATTCTTGATAACAGTTTAAAGATTCATTTTTAAATTTTGTAAGTTCGTTTTAACACAATTTTTAAAATAATAAATTCGTCTTCACGAAAAAGTAATTCTATTAAACAGATTTACAATAGTAAATTCTATTTATTTGCAATATGCAATTGTAAATTCACGTTAACAAAAAGAAACTTCATTATCACAAAAAATATATTCATTATCATAAAAAAAAGAATTATAATTTTCTAATCATTAGTACAATTATGTTAACCAATGTTAATGATCATAATTATATGTATACAAAAAAGTCAACAGTTGAGTATAAATAGAAGTGACTAACTATGGAATTATGGTAACTAGTAATTATTTAAATATTTATTAAATGGTATATTGAATTATTTTATTTTAACAAAACTCACTATGTGTACAAAAGAACTTATTATTTGTTAAATAGAATTTGCTATTTGTATATATACATTATATAGAATCTCTTTAACGTAAAAATGAATATTATAATAGTTATCAAGAATGTGAAAACCTATATTTTGAATACTGTTATTATTGTAAAGTGTAGAGCTTTTATTCTATAATTGTTCTGCCTATTTCTTCTGCAATTTAATGTACTACTTACATAGAATGCAACGTAGTACTTACAATTTGAATTACTCCTTCAAATACATTATTATTGATGTTCAGTACACACGTTTTGATTTCGCTTTGGTTTGTTTAAAAAGGTTATTTTAAATTATTTTATAAGTGTAAGAATTATTATACTCGTATTATGTAATGGTTTTGATTATTTAAAATGAAAAAAGTATTTAGTATTTCATGTGTTTTTTACAGTCTACTAAGTGCGTATCTCTTAGTGATTTGAAATTTGAGCTTTTAGTATATAGTTAATTTATGCCATAAGTAATATACTGGAATATTATTTATATAATGAATAGACTAAATTGTCACTTGCAAAGAAATCTAGCTATTTTTTAATCAGTTTTTATGATAAATAATCGCTTTAAATTAATTGTATTTTTTTCAGATATTATCTTATATTTGTTTATGAAACTATAAATTAGAAATACCTATAATAAAAAAATATCGAAGGTAATTAGGTTAATATTGTATCTGGGTGACTTTACACGCCCAAATACACTGGTATTATTTGATGACTGGTATTATATCATCAGCCAAATTTGGTCGCGTTGCTTCACTTCTGCTCTGATTTTCAGCAATAATTTTGTTAGCTTTTGCACACATGGAAGAGAAATTAGCTCACATAAATTTCAGTAAAGTTGTCTTACTTTTTAGCTATATTTTTTCATATTTGGATAATTTAATTGGCTTTAATTGAAATATATATTTTTTAACGCGAGATAGCATAGTTTACCTTGTTGTTCAATTAAATTAACCTTATATTCATTCAGTAGAAGTTAAACATCTCCAAATTAAGATAACAGTATAATATATATACCCATTACAATGAAATGTTGGTGTTTATTGTAAACTCAATTGAATATGCGAGACCGAAGTTCAACTGTACTTTGATACGGCTCATTATCCATATATAGGCGAGTAGCTCAAGAAGGCGTCTCGAATTGCACAAGTACAGTTTCTAATTGTGTTTCAAATTATTTCATTACTTTTTTGTTCAATTCTAAGAAGAACAGATTTCTGAGTTAGCTTCAGAGAGAAGCTGTCTATTCAGCCCCATTTGAGGCTTTCCTTTAAGGATGGTACGCTGGATGTTTGGTATCGGGATATTTGTGATATTCACTTTATTGTGTAAGTAAGGTTTTCAATTTAAACAAAATTAGACGAAAGAGTCTTGTAGTTATATGCAATTATATAATACAGCATATTTAATAATAACTGGTTATGATATTTTTTGTTGCCTCAATATTTATTGGATTTCTCAACATATATTTTCACCTGGATAATATGATGAATGTACAATTAGCCTATATATTACATATTTGTAATATCATTATCCGCTAAATTTCATTTTATCGTTCTAAAAAGATCACACAATTTATTTGTTTTTTATATGACCATAAATTACCGTTTATTATATGAAAGGTGTGTCTAAGATATATTTAAATTGTCTCAGTTTTGAATAAAACATTAGTTGTTACCTTTATTTCGAAAAAAACTATCATGATAATGCTAAAAATGATATTTAAAGCAACTCCTATCCTACAGAGCATAGAGTATAATCACAACTATGTTAACAAGGTACAATTGTAGTCGTCGAACCTATAGAAAATAATTTAAAAAATCAATATTTAGCATTTATCTCGTGGAAATTTTCCTAACGTACGAGTTATAAATGACAGTTAAACTTTGCATAATGAATATTTGAATATTTCTTTAGTATTTCTGTATGGCTCACAGGATAAACATTTAATAGCGGACTAGTAAAGAATTATTATGCATCTGATAATTTGAATGATATTTGCTAGGACTCAAGTCACTAAACATTTCGTATTATATATAAAAGACAATGAGTACAACTAAATAAAATTACTTATAGTTTGACAATAAATGCACATCTGACTGTTATAAATGGGCCTCCCGGGTTTTTTTTAGTGTTCAGCGCTACTCACTACTAGACAACAATGATTAAAGTATTGGAAGAAAACAATGGTGTGTATAATTGATTTCATGATTTATCTTTTCTAAATAGCTATTTATACCAAACGCGGTCCGTAGAAATGTGAATAGTATTCCACTTTAAGGGATTTTGGCGCCTTATGCCACGTTGTACACGCTTGGTATGCATAGACCTTAAATCAATTCGTCATTAGCGGGACAAAAGGGGTTAGAAATTCGGTAAAGTACACCTTCTTTAGTGTTATGTATATTCTTTGTTTGGTTGATTTGACGATTAAAAGTTGTACTAATTTATCCTCTATATGCACAACGCGCAGAATAAATTGAATATTATTCATAAATTTAACAAACGCATTTTTTGACAATTTGGCAAGGTGATAGGATATTGGACTTATAGTTCTGGATTTTGTGTTATGAATAGTATCATAGTGGCAGGTTGATTGCTTCTCAACTTTCGCCGTTCCACAAGAAAGAAATGATCCACAAGTTTGGATAAATCCAGGCCTGCGTACTTATTTTACGGCTCTCCTTTCTCCCATGTCTCTACTAAAGATGCAACTGCAGAGGATCAACTGCTCCTACCCTCCTCTATCAACTGTAACTTCAATAAAGATAAGCTTTGTGCTTGGCAGCAGGTTAACGCATCGGCTAAGTTCAACTGGTACTGGACTGGAAGTCTGAAGAATACCTCAACTAAATTTGGTGAGCATACGTACATTGTTCATACATATATGGTTCCTATAGATCTCCCCTTTCGACAACTGAAAGGTGGACTAAATTACAATTGGTACCGCTAATTTCCTAAACTAACTGAAAATGTCATTTTAATTTTCTATAAATAATTATTATATTACACAAAATGTATTTTGAATATTGTATTTTATATAAACCGTATTCTAAAACAGTTCTTTTTCAGTGCCTTTTATGAGTGCAGAGAAATTTTTATTGCTTAATTTTCACGATTTTTTTGTATCAACTGTTGACGATAAAGTTTTAGTTGTTCCATCACCAGTCTGCGTTTATTTAAATGAATATAGTATTTTATTATGCTATGTAAACTGTATACATTTTTAACAATGGATATTATTGATAATATAGTAGGGTTTAATTATTTTCACAAGAAATTTTTTTATGAATAGAGTCATATGGAATTATTGAACCAATTTAATATTTAATGACAATTATCACAGCTTGCAGATTTTATTGAGAGTATGCTCTTAACATCTTAAACTCTAGTTCATCATTTATTTATGATCGCCTTCAAAAGTAAACTTTAGTTACAAGTTAGGAGATGCCTAAATCATATAAATTCATACTTCCTATTCGATCTTTATTGGAGTGCTATAAAAATTGTGCATTTTTGAACTTTTAAATGTTTTAGGATAACATAATATATTGAAATCATTTTCATACAAAGTAGTTTTGTATAACAATTTAACGTGTTATTTTTTATATCATTATCTGTTAATTAAACCTTTTGTAAAAAAAGACTAATGCCTATTTTTTAAATTATATTGAATTTATTTCATGACAAAATATGTATAAATAGCCCAATCAAAATTGACATTCTGCACATCAAATATGAAATTTCATTTCAGTGGTTATAAATCGTATAAAAGTGAAGTAGAATCAAACTTACTTAGACGAAACTATTTATTTAATTGGTGCATTTTATGAGCCAAAGAACAATTTATTGCTGCAGCACACTGAACTCAAATTATTTAATGCACGCAAATATGCGTCCATTATTTAAGTACATTCTTCGTTTGTGCATGTATTTAAAAGGCTACTTAAGATTTAGATTAGCTCTGCATGTATAATAGACGTTCAAATTTTTAATTCTTTAATAATTTAATATAATTTTTGAACCTCCGATATTCAGCGTTACTACCGAAGAACTGTAAAATAACTCACCGTAAGCTACTCTTCGGTGAGCAGTGTCATCTTACGTGAAATAATCGTTATGATATTACTTCTTAATTAAGATATATAATAGGTAATTACACCTTCCTACGAAGCTCTTTTGACATAGAAAATTCTGGGCAAAGGTTAAAAGCATGTGAATACTTTTTATGTAACATGTATCGGAGACAATATAGACACTCATACTAATGCTTTGAAGCGATTGTCATTGAATATATAAGTAACATGCTGTATGTGCTGTTTTGTCTCATTTAAATATCTTATTCTTCGTTCTGTATAGTATATGTGCGTGTCACTAATCACCTATACTACAATATCATAAGAGTATTAAATAAATAATGTAGAAATTATATAATAAATAGTATGGTAATATGGTAATATAATTTATAAATAAGTCTAAGAACTGTAGACGGATTTTAGCGATTGAAACTCTTTTAATTTTATTTATTAATGCAATTTTTTTGTAAAAATTATGCTGCTTTGCATTATTTTTACTTTCTATCACTTACAGCTATTTAAAGTTTGCAATAAATTAACTATTCCCTCGAAATTGTTTACTTGTATTGGATAATTTAAATTAACTGACAGCAAATACCCTATATGAAAATGGAATGACAAAAATATTGTTCTAAATTTTATTTTTTGTTTCGCGTAGATATTTATTGATTTGGCATTTTTATTGAATTTAATAAGAATAATAAATAAATTTAAATATTCCTCTTCAATAAATCAGAGGTGACATCCTTTTGGCTTATTAATTTATTACTTTTTTTGTATTATTTATTCCACCTATTCATATTATTGAATTTTTGGACTAACCGACTATTTTTATATAATATATTTTATTAATTGATCAAAATAGGAATTATTTCCTTAGTATCTATTAAATCAGGTTTCATGCGGATACATACATATTTTCCGTACTACTTCAGTGACCAATATTAAACACGCTACTGACACTCTTAAAATATCTCTAAAAACTACAATCTTATTCACTCTAATTTCTCCTGCATTTCAACACCACTGTTTCAGATGAAGACTTTCTTTTCCTCAATTTGTCCGATGGAAAGCAACCACCGAATACCTCGGACGCATCGATCGCTTCTGGAATCCTCCGCGGGAAGCGAAACACTTTCGTGTGTCTCACATTTGATTGGTTCACACTGGCTCAACTTAAGGGCGGTGCCAGTGAAGCGCCTAGTGGCCTTGACCTACTAACCGTGAAGACACGTCTGCGTGTTCACCCGTCGCGATCGATTCAAAAGCGACGGAATCTAATCGATGTCAAAGCATGGAAACAGGCACAGGAACAAGGGAAGCAATTCTATTGGAAGGAGGGCGAGATAATCTGGAATTCGCATCACAACAGGCAGCTTGAGAATGAGACAAATAGTCGAGAGTGGAGACGGACTAGCATTTCTTTTCAGAATCCAATGGGAATGAATCAGGTAAGTATAGCGGCCCAGAGCGAGCGTTTAACACAGAGCTACATACTATATGTATATTATAGTAAGTACATTGCATGGCACAAATACTGACAATTTCAACCAATCATGCTGCAGTATTTGCACTTGAAAAATCACGTGACTCCGTAAAGAAACTACTACAATCAATGTGGTATAAATTTGATAAAAGCTTAACATGACTTTTCCGATAACAAATTTGTATAACTCTAATATTATTCAATAAGCTATTTATAGTTAACATTTCTTACAAATTGTTTAGAATATACCGCTTATTTAACTTAAATAAATCGCATTCTATATTTAGGTGAGCCACAGTTACGTCATTGAGAATATTTTAGCTATTTGTTAAAATTACAAATGTTAATGCATTATGCTTGTCATCTCTATAATTAATTAATTACATTTTAATAAAATGGAACCACATTATGCGTACTAGCAGGGTTGATACTGCTCCTATATTTTTTAGGAAATTCCTATATTTTGAGAAGCAATATCAATATGGTATCACGCTGCGATTGTTAATAATTCTAGTCTATATAATTTGCCTGAGAAATTCAGTCTCATTTAAAGACATATAAATCATTATTACTAAATTAAACGATATAGTAAAACACGCCGAAATACTGTACTAAAATGTATTTGTGTCTTAGCTTTTGGAGATCCACTCCCTTGTCATAAGACTAAAATAATAAGACATAAACAGCAACTAATGTCAAAATGTTATTTCTAGTTAATGATCTATGATAGATTTTTTATCTTATTTATATTCATTGGAGATTGCTAATGAAATTATCGAAGTTGACTTTCATATGGTTAGAATCTAAATTTTGCATTAAATGTATTTATCAATCGTACTAATCAAAGTATTATTGATCATTTGATGTACACAAATGTACAACGTATTAATACCTCATGAAAGTTACTTTAATTCCGATTCTCTGCTATTTTGCACAGCCAAAAGCACGTAACGAATTGGGCACTGTATGCTCCTTGTCTTGTGTTACCAAAGCTTCCTAGACGTTCAGTAGGAGCATCATTCTTCTTATATTCCCCTTCTATTTCAATAGCTAGTATTCTCGGGCCACCGTGGCTCTGACACGATGCAACCCTCCTACATGGGCATTCGTAAAGTCCGTCTTACTGAGGGTCGCTGTCCTCGGATCCAGTTGCATAACAACCCACAACACGATCCTCCAATTCGTAAGTTCATTGGTACTCATATTATATTCTAAATCTGGATTAGCAAATCATAATCCTAAATCATCGGATTACAAACACACATAAAGAGAATAATTCATTTTCTATTTATATATTGCGTAGTTAATTGGCTAAAATGTATCATATTGTATTATTTGTAATTTTGATAAAATACTTTTAGCACATCTTGGGATACTGCAAGATTTCAGTTAATACATGTTTTGCCTCTTTCTTTTCTTCTCCTCAGCTCCTCCACCATGTTTTGCCTCTTTCTCTCCTTCTCTCCTTCTCCTCAAAACCTCCACCACCAAGCCCGCTCGACTGTATCCTCATGTTTTGCCTCTTTCTCTTCTTCTCCTCAGCTCCTCCACCACCAAGCCCGCTCGACTGCACCTTTGAGTTGAACTTTTGCTCTTGGCGGCATGACGTCCGAGGCAAATTCAACTGGTATCGATTTCAGGGCACTACGGACAAGCTTCAGTATCGACCGAAGACAGATCACACGACCGAGACCACCGAGGGATACTACCTCAATTTGGACACTACGCAACTGTAAGTTAAGTAGCAACTATCGCCCATAATTTAAACTGTTGAGGTTCGCCGTTTTCAGATAAAAGGGCTATATTTTTGTTGTTTTCTTTCTATTTATTTGTAAAATAGAGTAATGTATATCTGTGATGCTTAATATATTCCGGATTGACTGAATTTGATCTCATTAGGATGATATATCCGCAAGGTATATATTTTAGGCTGTATTGTGAGATATTTTTCAATCTTTATCATTATTTAGAACAAAGTAAAAGTGCATCATGTCACATATCTTTAAACAATTAAACAATGTTAGTCTAACAGCCGATTTGCAAATATACTACGAGCGATTACAAAATTTTAACATGGACGGGGGTGCGCACTTGGCGTGCTATTTTTTCGATTATATTTTGAATTTGACTAAAAAATTAGATCCTACTTTATATTATATAAAACTATTTTTTGTCAAATGCTAGAATACTAATTTTTTATATTCACTATCAATTAATTTTCTGTGGCATTAACGATTCACGTTTTTAATGCTATATACGTAAATATTGGCATTATTTCCTTTGAATTACTGATTTGAGGCACTTGCAATCCTCCTCATGTTCAGGTCAACCTATGCACGCATCATCAGTCCCCCAGTGAGCTTCAATGCCTCTGGACGGTGTATTCGGTTCTGGTTCTACTTGGTGGGTCGCTCTGCCGGTTCCATTGAGGCCTATGTTCGACCCAAGGCCCACTCGGGGACCAACTACAAGGGTGAACTCTTCTGGACACGTCGGGGTCAACAGTCACCTAACTGGATCTATGGACAGTTCTATGTCGACCCGAAACAGATCACAGGATCAGAAATCGAGGTCAGGATAAAACTTGGAGTCTTTTGTAATTATTATTTTTAAGCCTTCATGCGTGTCCTAGAACATAGGATTGTGTGTTCAGTCATCTACAATAATGCAATTTGTTCAAGCTCAGAATTTTTGAAAGCATTGCATATAAAACGTATATATTTCAAATGGTTGTAGACTTTCTACCTAAGCAACCAATGCACTTGAACCATCACAACTATTGTAAAAGTTGTGGCCGTTTGGTCATATCTGTCTAAGCAACTGGCGTCTTATACTGGCGTCTTATAAGTCTAAGCGTTGTGCACGTATGACCAGGGGCTCATGTATACTTCAGGATATTAAGCTGATCCTGGGAACACATCAATGTTATTTTCGGTGACGAAAGATTTAGTTGAATGTTGGGGGTGATAAGTAAAATAATCTCGGTGAAAATTAAAAAGTTTTAGAAAAATAACTTGTTGGCAACGGATTTGCCAATAGCTCTCCATTCAAATTTACTAGAGTTAGTTTTAGCATTTTAATGCACGCTACATGAAGTGTTTGCGCTGCCTTTGTGTTGCTGTTTCTCTTCTTGACGTAGCGCTTTGTCCTCCCTGAAAAAGATGGATTGTACTCTCACCAGTATAGAGGCAATTGGCAATCTTTACTCTTTCATTCAATTTCGATGGCTTGTACCCATTTCAACCTGTTTGTCGATGCCGCCAACAATGGTTTCTTTTATGCTATATGCGACCTACTAAATGAGCATTTTAGTCAGATCCTAACTGATACGGAAGCAAGCATGGACATCGTGATTTTATGTCAACTACTTCTCAATCATTTGTGATGCTTCGAATAAAACTGTAGTTTTATTTTCTAAAAAAACTTTGTGATTGACCCCCCGCAAAGTCTGTCACCAATTGAATTGGTATATTCTGCACTTTAATCATCAAAGAACAAATATTTGGTAAATTTATGAACTTATATGGTGTGGCTGCTTCCTCGTAAAAAGATATTGAAATTATGCAAACAGTTGCCTAAAGTATTGAATAAATATTAGTAATTATATAAATGAATATACATAATATATAATGATATAATATTTTCAAATTCAATTGCAATATTTAATTGGGACGCGTGTCTTTATATTTTGAAAGAGTCAAAGAAATTATTAAAATGCATACTGTGTGAATAATTATTATAATTATAATTAAAATAAGTCTCAAACGTTTCAGATATTATGATATTTTGTCATAGCTGTCTTTGCTTCAAAATATGATTTTTTTAAAGCTCAAAATTATACATTTGATCTCTTTCCTGTACAAATTATATATTCGTGATTTCATTTTCCTTGTTCCAGGTCATCTTCCAAGGAAATACGAAAGATTTTCATGCTGCTGGAACTGCATTGGACGATATATCATCAACTGTTGGCTATTGTCCCCATTCAAGTAAATAAGCACGTTGTTTTTATCAATCTAAACTTCCTTTTAATTGTCTCGTTTGTTGTTTGCTGTTTGAAGTGCAATAATATTATTGTATGGCATCACAAATTTATCCAGTTATTCTTCAATTTTAACAGGACAGATAGCTTCACGTTTTACCGGGATATAATTATATATCTTAATTAATTAGTCGCCGTAGTCTTAAATCAACCAATCGATAATTAGCTCAATGCTGCAGTGCTATATATGCGTGTAACCACTTAGCAGTAGAAGATTGCAATCTTACAGTTAAGGTTTTAAGGAGAGTGGTAGGCTAGTAGGTAGGACTCTCCTGCCTTCAAACCCGAAGGTAGCAAGTTTGAACCCCGGTACATACTCCTGGCCATAGAGTACACATAGAGAAACGACTCTATAAGGGCGTTGCTATGGATTTTGACTCCACAATAAATAAAATCTATTTTTTGATAGTTATTGGTTAACTACAACTACGATAAGTATTTATATATAACATGTATCATATTATAATTAATTAATTAATAATAAAATAATCAATATATTACACGATAATTAAGAAATAAATTACTATTGTGATTTTGTTTATATTGACGGCCGCCATTCATGTCTACCGTGGCAAATGTTTTATCATTGAAAATGGCAGGAAGGGATAGATTTTTGCGTTTATTGCTGTAGTAATCACTAAAAATCTTTAGTGTAGTTCAGTTTTCCCAAATGTAAAACAATAGCTTACAGGTAATTTATATATTTTCATAACAAAAATAACAAAATATATATTTTTGTTATATATCCTGATTTCATCATATTCATAATTTTCATTTGTATATTAACTTTCAAATCTGTACATATATGTACTTTTATTGTTATTAAAAAGTACTAATATGCTTGGATATTTCAATTTTCTTTGCTTATATGATTAATAAATATATTGTTTCTGTTTTATCTATTTAGTTATGCAAAAAACAAATATTTATTATCATTATACTATTAATTTATATATGTATATTGTATATAGATATACATTTATCTTACTCTCTTTTTATTCCATCCTGCTTTTCTCGTTCGATGTTCTCTCTCCTCTGCTTCTCCCCCACCATGATTGTATTTTATGCAGATTTGTGTGGTTAAATAAATTAATAATACTACTCACAAGCAGGGGTAGCCGAGCAGTAGTACAAAAATCATTTTTTTTGTTTTCGTTGAAATTTCAAATAAATATAAGAAATGAAATCTACAATTGATTCGATAAATTTTAATATATATATTTTTAAATGTGTACATTCAAAACACATGAGTCGTTTCTCTATGTGTACTCTATGGATGTAATTTGGAAAATGAATTAGTTACTATTACATATAAACGAAACTACCTATCTCTGTAATATAGGCAAAGCATCATACGCTTTAAATTATGAAATTAGTTTCGATTCACTATTAAGCTCCAATAAATATATTTTAAAATGATAATAAATATCTTTATTTTTCAATTGATAATATCGAAATGTATATTTGCTAAACAAAATAAAATTCACTGACATAGATAGGAATCTTCTGGTGAGAAATGTGAGGACATATTTATATGGACTCACAGTTTAAGTAAATATATACATATTACTTAATTATAATATAAATGTGCGTCCTTTCTGAAATGTTACGAAATTTAATTATTTTTATTCCAATTTACAAATAATTAGTCAATTAATTTATTACTAACCTTTATAACATTTTCATCAGTGTATTATGTTCTTTCTTCCACATTTTCACACTATCTTTAGTCCGCAAACTCTGCTGAATGGTATGAACAAGTTCCTCAAGTCCCTTGAAATCACATTCCGTCGCGACCCCAACAACTATCGGCCTCGAATCAACAAGATTAACTCGGTGAAAGACATTGACCAGAAGAGGACGGGCAATTTCTTTTTCTTGGAAGATTAGAAGTTGCGGAGTTTTGACCTACTTCCACTTTCTAACACACTCCATAGTTGGTCACTTAATTTGATCACATCGGCATTGCGTCTCTTTCGCTCGCCGTAATCAGACAATTTGGCTTGTTTCATAAGTTAAGAGTATATCTATGTATTACTTATCTCCCGTGATCTTAACTTTGGACAGTGTTTTGATGCACTTTTTCAAGTGTCTATATTTTCCTGTGTATTGTTGGCAGTGTCCTTTATTTATCTACTTATCTGTCGCCTTTCCCAGTTTTAATGGGTGGCGAAAGTCAAATTAGCAAAACATGTACAACTCTGTTGTCATCCCACCTATCTATTCTATCTTATCAGATACGCTCTTTTTCTCTAAATATATCTAGGTACTGATATTTTGTAAATCAATGTATGTATGTACTAACGCATCCTATCCTATACTTGTTCAAGCGCTCCGGGCCTGATTTCTTGTAATATTGTATTGTTTTAGGGGAATTTCTATATTATTGTGAAATACATTAAATGAAAATGATAGACGCAATATACAAACATATTTATGTGGATGACTTACTTTTTATTTATTGATTAATAAGTTTGAAATATACATTACACGGCTAATAATTAATTAGTGGAGAAACTCATTTTACTGAGAGGAGATGATTTCACTATTGGGATGTTTCTTAGATAATAGATTGTTACTCAAGACAAGCTGCAGTGTGTCCATTTATGTGTTATTTCATTTTATTAGTCTATTTTGTCCGCGTAAACATGACACCCATAAATCTTAAATAAATAGTTCGGATTATAGAAAATAATGGAAGTCGTGATTCAGGTTTATTTAATTATGCAGAAATTTATATACTACTGCTTTTTAGATAAGTGTCATTGAAACATCATAATGTCTAATAGAAGTTAACTTTTTCTTCCTGGATCAAAATTTGATCAACCCTATGAAAATCACTCCCGGTTTTACTTATCTACGATCATCCATTGTTGCGGTTGACGATCTCTGCAGAGTTTCAATTAGGACAGAAAATGGCCAAGGGGAGGAGGACTGATTACCCTTGTCAAAGATGGCATACCCTATCAATCCATTCCCCACGATCATTATACTTACAAATGAAGACACCTCATTCGAAATACAAGTTACCCAAATATGGACTGGCAAAAAACATAAACATCCTCAATATATACATTCCACCATACAATAACGAAGAAGCTATCCTCCGTACTATGTAGAAGCTCTCGAAATCTAAAGTAAAGTACCCCCTCCGAACCCTAAAATGTATGTCCACGGACGAAGGGTTAACAGGTCATGAACTCCGACCACATACCCATCATTTTGGAGTACAACACGAACATCAAAGCAGGAAAGAACAGACTCAGATTAGTCTGGGACTGGAATAATGCGGATTGGAAAAATTTTAAAGAAGAAATTGCCACAAAGAAATCAATATTGGACCTCACGAACCTCAACACGACGGAAGCTGGAGAAAAATAACCAGTAAGTCAGCGTACAAACATCATCAAAATTAAGAAACTAAGAACTCGCAATGGCGAAATTTTTAACGAAGAAATCAAACGAGACAGAGGATATAGAGACAAACTCAAAGAAGCGGAAGTTATCGACTAGGAAAGTATACACGAAAAAGAAAACCATCAAAGACAAAACGAACAAAGCTAAAGCAGATATGTGGAAAGAGAAAGTATCCAAGCACAACAACACTAAGAAGATGTGAGAACTCCTTAAGTCAC
>JAYRBW010085026.1:0-45755 GCA_036023295.1 Invenusta paracnida
GTTTGAATGAATTTATATCTTTTAAAATTGTCTGTAGCTAACCAGCTTTTTGCCATTTTTGGCGATAAAAAATTGTAGTGGGAAGTTCCTGCTGGTCGTTTTCAGACTGAAAAATCCCATTTTATACCCTCTCTCCCCATTTTCGTGTGTGTTTTCCTCGGCATTTATTTAATACTACTATTGAGCTCGTTAACACAATATCTTTATGAGCAGAGGGCAGAGGGAACTATCAATAATTATAGTCAAGCAGAGCAGTAAATACAATGTTTTGACCAGCAGTAGACGGGCTAATTAATACACGATTTGTTAAAAGCTTTGTAGAACATATTATACACAGCAGCCTTCCTGAATCCATTCTCGTGGAGCACTTAGGTGAGTGAGAGAATAGTTGTTTGTTGCAGTATAGTGTTCACATTTCCTGAAAGTATTGCCCATTAAGTGGCTCATATCCTATATTTACAATTCTATAGGTGAAAAAATTATAGCTATATGTATGCCAACTAGAAATATATATATATATATATATATATGTGTACATGATCATAATATGATAGCATACTGTACGAAGCAATACAACTTGTAGGTACACGCATATTGATTATTATGCGATAAATAAATGTTTAAATTATGAAATCCGACTTGAAGCATTTATCAATTTTTTAATGCTTTCTTATATAGTTTATTTTTCTTTATCGGTAAAAAACTACGCAAAAGTGATCAACACGACTGTTTTTCTAAATCAATTACCACGTAATGGTACTATATTAATTTTCATCAATTTAAAATACTCAGAATTAGAAATGTGTTATTGCTAAGGCTAAATTTTGAACCACGCGGTTTGATTCAAAACAGTTTTATAGATAAAAAGGCACAAAATTTCTCCACATTAACGTATGAAGTTAATAAATCAATTTCGCTAATAACCTGCTTAATTGTCGGGTGTTAGTTATATCACACTTTTAATGGGAACTGGCTTGATGCAGATGATGCTAATGAGTGGTAATGAAAAGGATGGTGTTATAGCGGGCACCCCAGAAATCAGATATTTAAAAGTAGTTATCAGTCAATTGACAACTTACTTTAGCAATGATTATTTATTAAAAAATTTTATGATATAAAAATTGCGCTTACCCTGTTGTTTATGATATAATTATGTAATTTTGATAAATATACATTGGGCAAAGATAAAATGCCTTATAAAATTTAATTAAGCAATATCTACTGATTGAACATACAATATTTTAAATTATGCATTTCTTTAATTTTGTATGCATCTTTTCAAAATGACTGGTAGAAAGTCTTTTTGGTTAGAATATGACGAGTTATAAAATGAATAAAGTTAATTATTTTAGCCACCTAAATTAGATTTTTGTTTCAGTTACAGAAATGCAATGCAATTTAATATTTTCGTATGTTATATAGTATTATTAATGTATTTGTTTATTATTATGTTATTTATAAATAATACCTATAAACATACATACAGATAAAATTATTAACAGCAATATTAAAACAGCAGCCATATAGAAATAATTTGAGGCGAATAACACTCAAGTTTTAATATAACGATATTTATATTTCAAATGCAACAAAGTATATTAAAACGTATATTAAAAGTAAAATTTTACGAAATAATTAATATACATATGTAATAAAAAGCATTTTAATTATTTATATATATTCTGTTGACCTATACTCAACTGACCTATTTAAAGTGTAAAAATTCCGAATCACAGCGCTATCTCTGCATGTGAAAAGCATTTTTTTAAATCTTTGGAAATAGAATTATCACGGATTCCTGTTATGTTTTAACATAGTATAGACCACGTATTCGCGTATTACCCAAAAACCTCTTTAACAAATGTTATATTTCCAATATAGGGAAATATACTAATACATTACATTTTTATGCAACAATTTGAAAACTGTAGTTTTTGTTTTCAAAATTATAGATTTTCTAATGTGATGGGCAGTTTTTGCTTGCTTTTAAGCTCAATAATTGTTTATCAAAAAGTGTCAAATACGAGGACTACATAATATATGTACATATCAACAATTACGTAGTCCTATTACAAATATCAGGGAATCAGTCACGTCTGGTGCCCAAAAACCTATAGATCTTAAATAATTTAATCTTTAAGTTGTACTTTGTGTATACGATTTCTTGATAGGATGCTTAAACAGTGTATATATATATATACACGATAAAACTGATTCTACGAATTGGTTCGATGGATTTAAGGAGCTTTATTGCCCGTCTTTGTGATTGAAGTGGTTCTATATGGTTGTTTTTTAACGTTAAAGTTAAAGTTAAACTTATACACTTCTACTTCTACTTCTACTATACAATATACAATTTATAAATATTTTAATCGACCCATTAGTAAGTTTTAGAAGTCCAAAGTATTTCTTATAAAATACCGCATCCAGATTGGACAATATATACATAATATATTATAATATGTATATATCATGTGTTATATTAGAAATTATATTCCTCTATATATGACTTTTACTTATGTTACACAATAAACAGATGAGATGATATAGTTGAGGTATTATATTTTGAAATTATCTGGATAGAACTTATCACTTAATTTTGGTAAGTTTAAAAATGATTTTTGATAATTATATAGTAAACGTTTTTTATATGCTTGTATACATCTTAGTTGTTATATATTTACTTTTCTTTGCTAAGAGTATAATGATCGCAGATAAGCTTCCAATACTTTATAATAATTGTTAGTCCCATAAAGATTATTAATATATACTTAATGTCAGAAGGCTACCGAGAATGAGCTGAGAGATGATAGTGGCGTGAAAGTTACCGAAAACTTATATATATTTTAGTTTCATTTTAATTTACGAAATTAATTTAGTATTTTTATATTATGAAAACTTCGAAATATTTCTATGGTTTTTCTGAAGCGAATTTTAATATATTGACTCAGCGTAAGATTATTAAATGAATCATTAGTTAAATAATTTCTATTGAGACTCGATAAATGTATCTATATTTTTTAAAGTAAATGAAAACGTTTAATGTATATATCAATGACTCTCAAATGGAATCCTAAGAAAATGTCATATTTTAAGTGTCTATATATAATTAAATGGCACGTCAGAATTATAACGTGTATAGTTATACTTGAAACATTATTTGTTTTTCTGATCTCGTAAATATTTTTAGTTGTGTATCATATTAAACTATGTATATTTTATCCGATATTTTATATCACAGTTATTATTGACCACATTTAAAATTCAATTTTATTAGAGATACGATGATATACAACATTATTATAGATTACATCGAAAAATATTTTCAAGTTATTGAGAGGTTTGGTATTCTGATATAGGTATATTGACATATATATACTTATCGGATAATTGTTCTAACCCCGGTCACTTAGTAGTCCAATGAAGCGCAGTTGGCCAACGCTCTCCGCTTCAAGAGATTTTCAAGTGGTCACCAAATTCAGGTGACACCCCAACCTTCGATATATGTGTCACACTTGTTGTTATATATATATATCCATTATATCAAGGAATAAAGAAGATTCACGGAGTTATGACTACTAAACAAGTATATTTACAGATGAATTGTTTCTTAATATCAGCTTGAAACTATATTTACATCGAGAACACATTGTTTTGCAAAATATGAATTGTTAATAAATTAGATACATATATACGTATAGATACTAACAAATTATTATATTTTATACAATATAAAATATACAGATTTGCCTAAAAAACTATATAAATATATGACATTTACAAAATTAACATTGTATTAAGTAGAAAAAAACATGTATATATACGAAATATATCTGTATAGATAATTACCTAAACTAAATTGTGTGGCTAACAAGCATGTACAAGTTGTACAAAAGAAGAAAAATAAAATGCATACATTTATTTTAATTATCTTTTTGATATTTAAATCTGGAGTTATAATTACAATATAGTTTCTTTAAAATTTTACTTTCATAATTGTGAAATATTCTCGCGTGAAAAAATTAATTTATAACGATTATGCATAGTTTGGAAGGAATTATACATACATTGCAATAATGTACTAGTGTATAGGATATTACTCATAATATTAGGTATACACTGCATTATTGTATATACATGTATACATGGTATCAAGTACATTTTTACATTTAAAATCGAATGAATTGTTAACTTGAAACAGAAAACTACTTATGGTTTATGTCTGATATAATGTAATCATTCTTTACAAATTATTTGCTTATTTGAAGGTTAAGATATTGCGCACTCATATTTAAACCACGAAGAATAGAAAATGTATTTGGTGTAAATTATAATATGGATAATTTCTGTACATATTATATATTCATTTATATAAGAGAAGGTACGTGAAACACTAATGTATATAGTGTGTAATATGAAATAGAGGTAGAATCTAAATTGTTGTTTTACAATTACAAAAGATAACAAAATTCAAAGGAAAACAAACTTATTATTACAGGTGGTAAAAATATAGGTAATGTATATAGGTGTCATGTATTTGGAAGGAAACTGGAAAGTCAGCTGCGAAGAAACGAGTCCAGCCACCGCCTAGTTATAGTATCCAGGTGTAAAGTGTGAAGTCACCGAGCTGGGATGGTGAGGTCCATGTGGATGCGTCATGTGCTGTATACTCGAGTAGGCGGAGGGTGGTGATTGAGTAGCCGCGGACCAATAGGATCCAGGGTGCGGCACAGCGGGTGGTCCAAACAGGGAGGTCGCCCCTGCCGCCGACTGCATGTGCATCGAAGCGGCTGCAGCCGCGTGGGCGTGGTGAGCAGCATGGTGCGGGCTCATCAGATTGAGCTTAGCGGCCGCAGCGGCACTATTGCCTGCGCTGGCTGCGGCGGCAAAGTAGCCTGCCGAGCTGAGTATCTCCTGTTGGTACTTGTAGGTTGCCGGGTCGGTGGCCGCGGGTTGCATGGCTTGTGCGAGACCGGCGAAGTCAAACTTGTAGGCGTACCGTTTGCCGTGCACCTTGGTCATGATGTTCTTGTCGTAGTAGTAGCGCAGGGCTCGGCTCAGTTTGTCGTAGTTCATATTGGGCTTAGATTTTCGCTCGCCCCACCTTCTGGCCACCTCGTCTGGGTCAACGAGTTTGAATTCGCCGTTTGTTCCCTCCCAGGTGATCGATGCGGTGTTTCGACTGTCGGCCAAAAGTTCCAGGAGGAACTGCCAAAGTTGGATCTGTCCGGAACCTGCAGATGGATTAAGGGGACTTAATTATATAATGAAACTATGATTACTCACATACAAATTTTCCTTTCTCTCTCATATTTTGTAACAATAAATTGGTATTCTAAAAATGTTCTTATCATAGGAAAAAGGTCAGCTGTATACTTCCATTAAAGAATTTCCGGTTGCCTCTCAAACCATTTAGATTACTTTATCAATATAACACTTAGATTATATCTATCTATTTCTCCAATCGAAAGATCGGTTCATTATATCTTTGTAGCTAATAATAATAGTAATATAATATCTGCTTGATGACAGCATCAGTTGAGTTGCAGTCACTGATTGCCTTCATTGCTACTATCCTATAGTCAGCTGACTGACTACAACAACTTTACAATAGACAGGATAGAAAGGATAAATGAAAATTCAACTTAGAATCGTAAGATGGGTGGACATAGAAGTCAGGATCGGAAGGAAAGACTCAAGAAAGACAGGAAACAAGCGCGGAAGTTGGAACAACCCAACTGTCAGTCTCCGCTTCCGTGGCATATGCTGCCTCCTCTATAACAGGACCTTCCGTAGATAAATTGACGGCGAAATATATTGATGTCTCTATTTCACTATTGATACCTAGACATCTTGGCATTACACAGGGCATGGTTCGAAGAAATTCATGTTGCGTATTATCATCTACATATATATGTAGGTATACCATATAATATAAAAACGAAAGGACATATGGAAAATGTCTTTTTGGCAAACTTGTCTATTTCTATCTTTGGATATAATATGATATAACGAAGGCAGCTTGTTAGCATTGTTTTATAATAAACTAACTTTTCAAAATGGTTGCAATTATCTTAGTTTAATGTTCGTTTCTCAAAAGCGGAATAAATATAAAAGAGGCACACGGTCTGAATTAAGTTATTTTTTTGAGTAAATATGATTATGATCAGCAAGATTTTGTATCATTCAAGTAGACTGTTTATTCACATCCTAACTCTCGCCTGCTATATTTTTTACTAAAAAGAATAGATTGTCGCATACACATTTAAAACATAAACATTTTTATTTCATGAGTTTATGCTTTCATGCAAGCTATCAAATTTGAGAAAGTGAAAGTAGCATAGTTCAAAGCTTGAGTATATATTTCTGAGCATTCCTATCAAAGATTAAAATCAGTAATATTATGATTATAAAGTTCTTCGCATCAGTCAACCATTTAATTTATACCTTATTGTGTTGCATGGGGTGCTGTGTATAGTCAACTATAACCGTTATATCCCCTTCTCACTTCCATACTTGTTGTCAAACAGAATATACGATGTATGGCGTCTGTCGTGCCATTTAGTAATTATGATTACGTTACGATATTTTGAAAGGCTTACAGTGCGATGATTTTGATATTGTTGTAGTTTGTGCTTGTGTTTTGGGGAAAAAAATTGGAAAATGCTTTATATTTAATTATTTGGAGGATGACGAGCTAAAAACGTATTATTCAAGGTAAATTTTGAAATTATTATCCTTTCATATATAAGAGAGCATTGTTAAATTTCTCAACTTAAAATTTATAACTTAAATTACTCAAACAAATCAGTGTATGCTTATAATATATCGTTTGAGTGATAAATTGGAATTATATGAAATATGCTTAATATAGACGAAAACACATAGCTAAATACGTGCAGCTACAATAAATAATAATCAAACAGAACAATTTGAATGCCGGATTTCATTAAATATTGCCGCAGGAACTACAAATAATTTTTACACAATTAGCATCCTGAATAGGTGAGTCAGGAGCAGTAGAAAAGAGCTCTCCTTTCCGACAAACCTCGCCAGTTCAACAGTCTCGTTCATCCGTAACGCCGAAAAGTCTCAGGCGACTACGCATGGTAGGATTTCTTTACTGGCAGGAAGTGGCCCCCTTTATCCTGATAGCTGCGACTGTGTGCCTTCTTGTGATGGGAGCCCGATGAATTCATAGCTGTATAACTATTAATTTTTCTACACTCCCTCTAATCGTATAATACCGAAATTATAAAAAAAACTATAATATGCGGCACTAACAATAATTACTCTTGGGGGGGGGATAATATTAGTTCAAAATCACGAATATAAATTCTTCGCTTTTTTAGATTTTACTTTTAAGTTTCTTAATGCTGATTCTCTAATACGTTAGGTATATAAACTTTACAATTTATACATGGTACCATTTAAAAGTAAAATTATAATTAATTGTTATGCTAAAGTTATTTTTCAAAAAGCACTATATAGTCTACTTTTTTGGAGATGTGTAAAACCCTATATTTCGAATATTGTGAAAGTTGTGCGTGAAAGTATCGTTTTCATAAATATATTTTTATGATCGCGGATATTGTATAAATGTAAAATATCTGTATAACTTAAACGAATTACATTATTCTCGATTGTGATACATTGTGATACATTGTAAACACATTCACAAATATATACCATTGTCTGAGAAATGTCATATTAAAAATATTAATTCCTGCTATATTTGTACACACTTCGCTTGTATACGAGTATTGACAAACTTCCTAAATAGAGTTCCTATCAATAAAACTGCTTATTATTAATATACTTTTATATTTCCAGCGAATAGCTTTAATGTTCCTAAATAAATCTCTTTTCTGATTCCACCAGTTTTATTTTAATAACTAAAATTGATGAATATCGTCCTTACTATATAATATAAATTAAATCTAAAGCCCATACATAACTCTTTAAAAAAGTTCACATACACGGGCAATTCTTAAAAAAAATTCACAGCGTGAAAACAAAAGAAACGAACCTAATTTTTGCCAGGTATGTCCCATTTATTGAATAACACTATTATAGTATATACATAATAGACACTTTCTTCCCTTACAAAATATACCTATTAAAGTACCATTTTAAATTAATTTAAAGTTTTTTTATCTCAACCCTGCAATTATCCGTTATTTGTACGCTGAGGAAGAACCCTGGAGAGACATCTAGTGGCTTCGACTCTATAATTAGTTCCACTATTTGACCGCCCTCCAACCCGAGAAACGTATGCTCGAGCGCTTGGACCAACATAAGCGCCATTGTCGATGATCTAATGAGCTGTTAACGGACACAAAAGTTGCCTCGGCTTCCCCAAAACAACCGTCAGGGTCGTCCGTCACTTCCTTCACTTCCTTCACCCATTCTATCTTTTCTCTCTCTCTCTCTCTATTTTATTTCAGTCAAACTCAAGGAGATCACTGGCTCTCTTCCCTGAGGTACCCGGCACGTGCACACCCATCCATGTAGTGTTCGGATAAGATCGAGAAACGGGCGAATAGGATGAGGTGGTGGTGCTATCTAAATGCGCAGTGCTTCAGTTGGGTAAAAAACTATCATCCCTTCACCTTTTCCCCTTGTTTATAAAAACACGTAGTACCTATATAATTTACCTATAAGACTTCTTGCGCCTCTCAAACTTTATATATTTACCTGCCTAGCTGGACTAACTTGCAATCAACCGAAAATGTAATTAGAAGTTAAGTAAAGAACAAATTGGTCGATTTGTTTGACTGATAAAAACATCCATGACCAACAATACTTCACCTTCATATTCGTTCGCTCAAAAGTGCTGCTATCTCGTGTGCATACATATTTCTTTATTGTATGTATAATCGACCTAATATTTGAAATACACTCGTAACAATGGTTGGTGGCTCGGACTATGTTGGACGATAGTGGTTATAATTACGCAGCTTGATTTTGAATATTTATTGTATATTCTTATAAGTTTGGAATTCAACAAGCATAGGCAAAAAAATCGACCACGTTATATAGGAAATTTATTTAGCAACGATTGAAATGCAGCTGTTTTAACAGAAACCTTTGTATTCGGGGATGTCAAAAACTGTCCCGCATATAATCACAACCGTGCTCTTTATAACCCATAATGACTTGATTGATTCAACGGACTAATTTTTAAACGTTATCTTAAATATTAATCTTAGCATTATATAATAATGGGGAAAAAAGTTCAGTGGATAAGCAAATAACCCCAGTTACCTCTTTGTCTCATGTCCTGTTTGTTAGTTTATAATGAAGCAAGAGTTTTATAATTATGTTACAGTATATTGATCCTGTATTATTACTATAGATTCTGTATGTGATAACAAATGAAATAATTATAATTGGAGACTATAATCCGCCTCATCAATGCCTATGTATCTTCAAAGAGGATTTTGTTTCATATAATAATTATACGATATTAAAGTATAAAATAAAATGTAAATATATGCTCTTACTCAAATGTTGTAATAACAATTGTATATAATAGGTACTAAATATATATTTTACAATATATATACAATATTTTATGTAATATACACACCTTGTGGACGAAATTGGTTTCCGTTAACTTGGTCCTTGTGAGCAGCTACGGCGGCCATATTGTAAGCATTTATTGTTGAACTCGATCCAAGAGGACTGTGGCCATAGGCTGAAGAATGACAAATCAATAGCCCAAAATAAGTGAATTGAACTATAGATACTATTATAATATAACTATAAAAGATTCATTTGGATACCTGAAGTTAAATGTATATGTATAGTTATGGAAAGAAATGTCAGTAAAACCGAGAAAATATATTTAAATTATATATATTTACGTGTAAAATTTGAACAGGGTAATCTTTGTAACAATTACAAGCTGCAATTAAATTAACAATTCGCTTTATTCGGGACTTATAGATATATTGGAAGTTGAAGTGTGTTATAGTCAGTTTCACCAAAATTGAGGAAACCTAATTTAGTCGAAGGTAAAAGAAAGAACTTGTCATCGCTTTTATGTGTCATTCGGATTTATATCTAGATAATATGTCTAGGGTAAACCTTATAGATATTACAACATATAAATTGTAATATGGAGTAATTAGTTATTTTAGTGAGCAAGGCAGAACTAACTCTAAATTGGCGTCATAAGGTGTCGAAATGATCCGGAAATTCAGATTTTATCTCCACATCCCTAGAGGCTTTCCGACCTCTAGAACAAAAATATATATTATGTTCATCCATCTCAAACCTATATGTATATAGCATACATTTGAATTACTTTCTAGAAATATTTTTGCATATAGTGTTGAATTGTTGAAATATAAGCTATATAGTTGAATATATGCCCATAAGCATACAATACAGTATATTTATTGACATACGGATACATTTTTCATACAAAACGGGAAAAAGAGTATATTAATCTTTTTAAGTAGTTTTGTTAATGAATTTCTAAAGTTTTGATATATTTAAATTTGCTATAATTTCATATATAGATAATTTTGTAATTGTGTATAAAAGATAATATATAACAATTTTGTGCTTTAAATATTATTATTAAATTAAACTAACCATTAATTCAACACAGCTTAGTTACTCATATAATCTTCAAGTACATACACATGTGTGTGTGTTCTCGTATACATACATTAAACTTGATAACATCTAAATAAATGAATTGTAATGGACAAAATGGCAGTGTGCACATATAGTCCTTATAATATACTAACGTATCTGTTTAAATAATGTTTTGTGTATATATGTATTATCAATGAAAGGATGCCCTAAGATAGAATAATATTTATAATAAGGTTTTGCTATATATATTTGCTATTTTTTGTTAATATGCCGACCATATTTTGGCTCAAATATGCATCATAAACAAATTAATGATATTTTAGATTATACGATTTATTATTATGGACAAATGAAAGCAAGAGTTCAAAACTATTAACTTACTTGGCGTAGCCTGAGGGCGTGTTGGCCAACTTGATTTTGCTGAATAAGGTGAATCTGAAATATGAAGTGTTATATATATATGCAAATTTAATTTACTATTAAATATACAGATAGGCATAATTCTTTGGCTTTAGTAGAAAGCTATAATGTAGCACAATATTATTTCTGTATATGCTTACAAGTATGGAAAATAATAAATATATGATTTACTATTAAAAAATAATAATTTTGCAAGAAATCAGCTTGTTATAGTTACCATATATATTTATAGTATCTCTCATAACTAATTCTTAATCTGTATAATATATAATATATAATATAAACTGTTTAGTTGTATATAATCAGAAGGTTTAGCCATTCTTATTAAGCTTTAATTTGTTTTGTGGTGTCGAGAATTGCTTGTACTGCATTTCTTACCTGTTTATGAGTGCATACGCCTTTATACATATATTAAAACTGTATATTACTAATATTATATTACAAGTATTATGTCACTCAACTTAAAAATTACATTTCAAAGGATTTTTTAAATACATATCAGTACATCCGCTTTATTCTACTATATATCTATCTGTATATATTTCTAGAATACAAAGGACCTCAACCGGACCGGGGAAAAAGTAATCTAACGTCCAGTTCTGAAAGTTCGCCGGACTTTGATGGACACGACAACTATTTAGTAGATCGGATGCGTCATCCCTTACAGATTCGATTGTGTAAGTGAAAAACAACTTCCCGGATCAACTTATGAGCCTCCTATTATTGCATTGGATTTCATTATATTATCTAGCTATGGTCACTGTGCCAGGCACACACGAATACTCATGGGGAGGGCCCTGCTGATGCGATGACCTATCAATCAAGACCAAGGCATAGAGACCAACTTCCGTCTTTGCTGGATTCACTGTCCGGCAAGGAAGCTTAACCATTCAGGATATGATTCTTCCTTTTTCTAAATATAATGTACTCCTTAGTTCATAATAATCTACAATTTGCTCTTATATATACAATATGTACATTTTCCAGATATAGTTATATATATGTTGTACTCCGCTATCCTCGCTTCTTCGTTTTTTCTTCAATCCTCAGTTTAGAATATTGTTCCCAAATTGAAAAGGAAAAGGAAAGGAAGACGGACTAAGTGTATTATGTGTTGTATGCCTTAAGATAGAAATAATGGAAGGACAACCGGATGGAAAGATTGGGATAGGGAAAATTGAAGACGGAGGGAGATATTTTATCAAGTTGAGTAAAAAAGATCGCATGGTCTGAGACAGATGTTCGCCGTTATATATAGACTTATACCAATAAAATATACATGCCTTGTTAAATCAGATGGAAAAAAGGTCTGAAAAGTCAGATCAAATACTTTAGATGTTATCACATATGAGAAATTGGCTGGGCCTTTGAGTAGAGGAGCATTATCTGCTGTCACTTGTTCGAAGACAAGCGATCCATTCCTTCTGATTTGGACTATCAACTTCCCTTCAACCTCAGTTAGATCTTTCCTGTCATGATTCAGAGAATAAAGATTAACTGGCCCGTGCAATGAATGAATATATGTTATATGTATATCTACATTATACTCTCTCAATTTTGACTTTATAACAAATATTCCTGGATAAAATACTTTCTTTCTCCCGTTTTATTTAGACATTATTGTAAATAGTTTGGTATCTTATTAAGACATTCACAAGCTTAAACCGGCAAAATTAGAAAGTGACAGATGAAGCTGTAGAGTCTGGACAAATAGTTCATATAATAAATAATCGCTTTAGAAGTTATTCTTCCTCTCTCAGACATAATATATAATATTTATCTACACATTTTTATACCAGGAAGGTCTGCTTGAGTCTGCCAGCGTCCGTAAAATAATATTGACAGTAAAATAATAAATAACAGAGCAGGACCCTTGTTTGTCTACAGTTGTAAGCCATATGGATTTTTATATGGTTAATTAAACAAATAAAGACATTACTGATTGTCCATAAATATATCTACCGCGAAGTATTATACATTAAAACTTCTACAAAATGTTTAGAGTCTCGTCAAAATATTGAAGGAAAGGAGACTGGAAAATTTGATAGGAGGCTGATTGTATTTACTGATGAAATGCGTACGTCAACATTTTTTTCAATGAATACAAATTAAATATCAGCTGTATATAAGGAGCAATATCTATGTAAATAATTAGTTGATCATTTAAATTATTGCTGTTAATGTGTATGAAATAACTACAAAAGATAGAAAAATATTGTTATCGTTGACGTATATGTTTGATGTATATACAATAATAACAATAATAATAAAATACTATATATAAAGATAAAAATATATATAAAATTACTTCATACTTCATTTACAAATTTTATGTAATATAGCTAATATGATTTCCACATAGTAGAATATTTTAAATATTTTAAACAAACATCTTTGAAAATGTTTATATACTAAAAATGTAAATAATACTGTATTTTAAGTTGTGTATTTCTTATTTCTTATGTTTTATACATATATACTATACATCTAGATAAATATATTAGTTGAATTCAGTTTTAGTTCAAATTTTAAATATTTAATTGCAATATCTCGAACAATTGTTGTGTAAAAATATTTTCGAAAATTGTTATTTAAAATAATTGTTTCACACTGTATAGTGTAGATACAAAGAATGTAAAATGAATTCTATATATGATATTACTTTTAATGTAAAACATGATTTTTTACGTATTAATATCATTTTAATAGATACTTATTATATAGTTCCACTATTTTTTCTAAAAATGTAGAATTTAAGAAACGATACCTATATAGGAATCAAGAATCAGATAATAAATGTCTTCTTTTACTTATATATTATATTATTATAAATGGCAACTTATAATATATATTTAAAAATTCATTTATAATGACACTCTAATTTTATAACGAAAACTTTGAATCAAATATACACATTTTTAACTATGCAATTGTTAATATATTTAACATTGAAAGAGATGAACAATAATGATATTTTTATAATATATAATAACAAAATTGCTGGAAAACTTACCTGGAAACATAACCGAAGAGAGCCCTCCGAAGGAGCAAGCCCTGTAGTAGTCCTCCTGTTTCATCGAGTGCATCGCGTTGTTGAAGTCGAATAGGCCACCCAAGTCGTCCAGTCGCCAACGCTGCTTCAAATTTTCGGCCTCCGTTTTGATGTTGATTGCAGACGACGCAAACAATACAGAGGTCAAAAGGACAGCCTTGGTTCGGAAGTATTTCTGCCTTCGCGGTCCCGACTCTCGAACAACGGGCTTAAGCGCGAGATGGAATATGAAGCAGGTGAAGAAAACTAGCGCGAGTGTCTTTAGATTAATTGCGAATAAGTGTTTATAAATTTGTTCGGTAAGTCGGCGTCAGGTTTGGGTTACTTGTGGTTAGGTTTTCTTTGCTGCGCACTCTGTGAGGGGTCTACAATCGCTGGAGTAAACTTTGTGGTACCAAATGCGTTCGACGGGGTTCTTATGGAGGAGCAGGTAAGCTAGTCGAGGAGGCAGGAAAGAATGGGAGGGGGTGGTGGTATGCTTGGGTGTAGGAATGCGGTGAAACAAGAGTATAGTCTATGGGCAAGGGAGGGAGAGAGGGGTAGCAACGGAGGAAATGATTGGAAAGAGGAGAGGAAGAGAAAAGAAAAAACAGAGAGGGAAAAATTTGAGGCGCTACTGGGAAAGTGTTATTAATTACAGGGGATGAAGACGACAAAGATGCTTCCTTCGTTCCAATGGAGGACAGGCTTTTCACATTGGCTGTTTATTATTGGCGGATTTCTTGTCATCCCGGGTAGCCTGTCGGAGTTTCAATGGAGTACGGGAACTGTCTGCCGAATAAGTTTTCCTTGGACTCATTCTCCCCTTCCCTCCCTTCCTTCCTTGAGTGGTCCGTCTCTCATCTGCAGTTTCCTCTGATTATCCCGGACTCACAGCGCATTCTCTCTACTCTCCTCCTCCTTTCTCAATTCCATCTTCAGTGAGTTTAGTCTTCCTCGCAGCTTCATTCGGTTGCTTTACCTGCCTCGCTATCTGCTGAATGCCAGGATAGGTACATTTACAGTTGCCTATAAAAATGTATTATTATAGGCACATATTACACACGACCTATTATACGCATTGGAAACTAAAACAAAATAACATGCAACATTCTACCTCTTTATTCATTCATATATATATTTAAATATTTTCAATTAACTTACAGTTTTATGGAAATTAGTCACTGTCTTAAATATAGGTATTATAGGTATGTATATCGCATTGCTAAGAACTCGCAAAAGAACAAATTTAAAGAAATAATATTTTATATTTTATATTTAAATATTAAATAATATTAAATTCAAATTGTTTACTTATAAGTGTCATATAATTGTCATGTTCTTTCTTTTTTCCTTACGTAAACTAAATATACTAATTATAATAACCGCTACAGCTGACGTCATATTTGTGGTAACTTTATAGCAAAGAGATTAACACAGCATATATACACTGTTTTTGGAATATAAATTAAGATTAGATAACTGAAATAAATTTAATTTGGTATTAATCGTATAAATTATAACACAAAAAAGTATATCTCTAAGCGTCTATTATGAAATATATCCTTCACAAAATCTTTAGTTTGATTATTTTGTCATTTATATATTTTGCAAAACTCAATGCTATATGGCTCGCTCGGCAGTCAATAAATTTACGGAAAATATAAGAAACTATAACAAACGCAAATAAAATTATGTCCAATGATACATATTCAATTAAACTAACATTTAAGAACTATAGATGAAAGTTTCTTGTCCAATATAATATAATGGGTTCGAAATTTAATTATGACAAATTTTAAGTCACAAAAAAAGAAATTTTCAAGAGAAAAATTTAAACAAAAACTCTTCATTTATATCAAAAGTGGGAAAATCGTAATTATACTTAAAAAGTCATGAGTCTATAATTAACGTGTTTTACAACTTTTATATTTTACAAAACCATATTAAAAATATTTAATAATTGTATAGTTATCTCGTATGTGTTACACTATATATCTGAATACATAAGAATTATATACTTTACATATTCAACTAGGATTAATTAGTATGAATAATAGCAAGTAATTAGTTTTTAAAGTTATAATACTAAGTTATTTTTATAAGTTATTAGTAAATTAAAGTAATTAGTTAGTTAGTTTATTATTAATAAAGGATTAGTATAATATAAATATTTCTTATTAGGTATATATATAAAAAAATGATAATAGAATATTTTGTAAAAATGTATGCATATACAGAAAAACGTGTATTAAATTTTATAGTTAAGAGATGTTGAGATGTCATTAATGAACGAGTATATGATAAGTTATAATATGTATATCGTTCACTTCTATATAGATAAGCTTCTCAGATATTGTGTAATATGCTGATTAAAGAGGACTTGGTTATATATTTCCAATAAATGCTATAACAAAGTTTTAACGAGAAATTTCAAGTGTGTTTTTACTTAAATTAATAGGAATCGATATAGTGGAACAAACCACTCAATAATGTGACCAGGCAAATTACACATTCATATATTTTCAATAAAATTTATAAAAATGGTTCAAAATTGAATAAGGGAATTAATAATTAATATTCGAACACTGGAATCCCACCCACTGTTCCTTTGAACATAATATAACTTCCCACATGTTCAGAAAAATAATTGTAATGGAAAATTTTGAAACTTGTTTAATATAGTATTAATATTTCAGTTTACACATTTACCCTTATAATTATACGAAAATAGATTATACTTTTCAAGAAATCTGAAGAGTATTGGGACCTGAAGATTCGAGGTCATTTTTTTAATGTGGTGTTCAATTTAGTAAGTATATTTTTTCCACTGACTAATGGATAATGACTAATGGATAATAAAAATCAGATAAAAATAAACTATTAAATCAAAATATAAAAAAAATCAAATTAATAAATAATCAAAACTAAAAGATATAATAAATTAAATTTACCTCCGTCATATGTTTTCGCACCTCTAAAACAAGTGCCGTTTTCTGTATAATTATCACAATGTCCATGTTATATATTATATATGTATATGAAAATAACAAATGTATATTTTGCCTAAAAATTACGTAATTCCCTTCAATTTAATTATTTTAAATTTATAAATCCAAATATATGTTATCCTCAGTATTTTATGTATTTATATATGAGTTAAATCTTCGCACGTATTATACAAATCACATGCTAACTATATACATATATGATAGTGTGATTAAACAAATATACTCGTACATATATACGAATATTGTATAACCACCCGCACTGCTCGAAGTTATAAATACTGCACTTTAGATTGAAAAGATCAGTTTTACCGATTCTTTTTCAACATATTCTAATTTCGCTAAATACATATTTGGAAGATTTTGGACGAATATCGCACCAGCGGAGGACCTTCACGTGTTGAAAGCAGTCAATCGTGAAAAACTAATCAGATTCACCGCCTCCGCTAAACTGTCCTGTCCATTGTACATCATCTATAAATGACGACAGAGCTGGACATCGCGTGTCTAACCTGGACTCACTGGTACTTGGGCCTTTATATCTCAGCGGGATAGAGAGCATCTCAGAAGAAAAAGGGTCTCTAAACAGACATATATAGACGTACACTTTTATCTGTTTGATGGTCTGTTTATGCACCAGTTCCCGAAGATGCCGGTCCCTGATGCTCTAAAACATAGTTTGTGGTTCACCGTTATATGGGACGGGCAGAATATACAGAAGCCCTTTAATGGGGGCGATTTACAGCACCCTGCTCTGAAATTGTGGTGTCCACCACTGCGCGGCCCCTCATCTTTTATAAAATATTATAGTATACTCCATTCGTGATGATAGCAGTACGTGTAGCGAAAACAAACTGTTTTTGTCCGCGTGTTGTGGTCAGAAAAGCGACAAAATGAGGCAAATATAAAGTATGACGACGTTTGCAGCAAGGCAATTATGCTAAACACCCTCTTTTTGCTGACCAAAGGGCAAAATATAGTGGAAAAAATATTGTTCAATATATAATTTTATGTACATTTCAAAAAAATTTGGATATCATTTTATAATTTGTATTCCGCTTCAATTAACTTTATTTGGATGTATTTGTAGCCAAATATCTGTCGATTATTATTGTGTGCGTAAGAATATATCATAAGAAATGTCGTAAAATAGTTTTGCTATAACTGAAATTATAGTTAAATACTTATCATTGATATAATTATAGCTATACAAGTGTTATATGTGGAGATCAAATACGAATAGATTATGTTTTGATATTGTTCAAAGCACTTTATAACAACTATGTTATAGATATAGGTATATAAGCATTGGGTTATTAAATTTTTAGTTTGGAGAAACGTTTTTGACTACGGCATGACTGAAAAGCGAAGCCATAATATACATATATAAATGTATAATATATATATTTCTTTAAAAAAATTAAAGACACTTGTAACCTAAAATATTTACCAAATAAATAATGCTTTATAATATTTTTAAAGAAATATGAAATATATACTTATATTGGGATTTCTTATATCTTAATATTTGTTAAAGATGTTTATAATATTTGTAAACATATATTTATTATATTTTATGGATTTACTATATTTTTATATAAATATTTTTGATAAAAATACTTTTTTCTTTCCTTCAATGTAACTGTCTTCCTCCTTTCTTCTTCTCGCACTCTGATTGTACTTTGAACTGATATTGTGGTTAAATTAAGTTATTATTATTTAAATAAAAAACACAATTACAATTTTCTAAAATAAACATATTGCATTATACGATGCATACATATTTACACCGTATATATTTACACATAAGATACGTATAAATATTTACAATATAGTATAATTGATGTAATTATATACCGCATTATACAAATATGGTAATAACGCTGAGCAATTTATAATTTTGTGGACAATATCAATAGGTATATTATATGTACACATGTTTATACAGTATAGTGGAGTAGAAGATATAGTCGGCATGTGTATTTATATGAACACAAGAAATTGAACTTTAACCGCAAATTATTTTTTATCTTTAATTTTGATACAATTACTTAGAGATAACAACTAAAATGTCTTAAATTTGCACGGTCAAACAATTCAATAATTAAAAATTAATGATGGGAAACGCGGTTTTACAACGATTTACATTATAGATGATATGGTAAACGATCCAATTGGCAAGTTACTACATAGATATATCATATTAGGAGAACTCTACTTTCTATGCAGTTGCGTATTCCTCGAGTCCCATGAAATTATCTGAAGGAGATAGGCACATTATATCAGGGGCTAAGCAACAAATTTAAGAAACTTCAGCCTCTTGGAATGTCAGGACGGGGTTAATTGAATCTACATTATGGAAAAAAGGAAACCAAAACTTGTCGAACTTCATTCCTTCTTTTCTCATTGTTGGTCTCTGGGCAAAAGAATCTTAACCACTGAGGCACGTGTTTCGTGGGATTCCGGCCATTTCAGGAAGTAAGCGTCTTAAATTCTTTCTCTCGCCACTCAACTGGGTAATGGCGGCTAATTTCTTAGGTCGTCAAAAACTTTCTTGAACTAAGCATTAGATGTTGAATAGCATATCAGCAATATAGGTAAAATACGGACCTACTATATTATAGTTGTAATTTGTATAAGACGACCTATATAATTGTAATATACAGACTTACAGATAATCTTTGGTTGATGAGGCATTGTTAGGCAAACAGCGGTTGTCTATTCCAAAATTAGCCTAAGAGCAATATACTCATGTATAAGACCTCGGTGAATCTATATATACTAAATTCCTGTGGCGACGCTTATGTAAAAGGGCCATAAATACCGACATTTCTTTAGCAGTGCATGTATCTATATGATATATTTGAAGTTGATACTCGGTTGAGCTTATAATATGAACGTGTAGAAGTTTTGTTTGTTGCCGGGGCTATTGTTTTTTTAAAGGAATCGTGAGTCTGAGAGAATTTCTGAAATAAAGGTATATAGATGTATAGTAATCGGACGCTTGAAAGCATCATTCATGATGCCAACACAAGACATTCGGTTGCTTAGAAGGATGATTGTTCCATGAATTCCAACTTCGAGTGGACCTAAGGAATATAGCTTGCCTTTTACCACATATATATACATATTTACATAAAGACTTTGGATTATTTTAATTAAATATAGAAATATTTTCAAGTTTATGTGTTTAAATGTTAAAGCGCCATTAAAACTGGTATAAGAATTAATACAGTGAGTATAATGTATATATATAACATTTAGATTTAAAATTTCATTAAATAGAGAATTTTACAAATAGACAGTAAATATATAAGTTCTATATTATTACATAAACTTTTAAATTCATGAAAATCCATGACAGACAATAAGGTTATACGTTGTGATTACAGATGTAAAAGGAAAATCTGTTATTAAGTATACTGGCAAATATTATATCCCAATATTTTTTTCTTTCGATTCATGATATTTAGAAATATCATAAAATGTGGAATTATTCTATAAAAATGCGTATTAAATCTTGTTTTAACATTATACATTTGGAACACATTTAAAGAAAAGAATGTATAGTGAGTTGATTTAAAAGTTTTATTTAAAAACGTATTACCAATATATATAAATTTTATAGGAAACACATTTTAATTCTAAAAACATATTAAAGTAAATATTTTAATAGGTATCTCGAATCACATACCTTTTCTTATATAGTTTTCGGTCATAATTGGGAAAATATTATATTTAATATATATGGTTACAATTCGCTGTAATAAATTACAATACAATTATAGAATTCTCATTTAAAAACATTTACGCATCAGGAAGACATCAACCCTTGAATACTTGATGAAAGAGATTAAACGCCTGATTTCAATTTTTTTCAAATAGAGCATTTAAAATATATTCAAACGTGCATATATTTAAGCGTGCACCTTGAAAATCGACTATATAGTAATTATTTTTGTATAATTATGTATAAAGCTAAATACATAAAAATACAAAGCACTACTTTTGAGTTTGCCTTAGTGTGTTAAAAACATATTTATCAGTATTGAGCTAAGTTAATGTATCGTATGTCCTCAACGGTGTTGGTTTATATATATATAATACACATGCCGAAGCGTCAATCAAGTTTAAAATGAACCGCCCACTGATCAGGAATAAAAGTGAAGCTTATGTAACCGAAATTATGTTCAACTATAATACATATTATTCAGGCAACATACTTTTCACTAAAAGGACCATTTCTTCCTTTTCTGTGTATATATAGCGTGGTAATAAACACTATATGGCCTCTGAGAGAAATACACATATGGGTGACTGCACAGCGAGCAGCGAGTTAGCGAAAGTGGAGTATTACACTTAGCTGTATAGGCATAATGCATTATCTCCCGACATCCTTTTCGTCGTTGGTTTCAATTGAAAGACTCCGGTTGTCATTGTGCAAAGCTGCGATGATGCGGAGAGGACAGGAAAGCCGGGGGAAATGTTCCCGCATCCGACATACCTTCCACAGTCAGTCTGTGGCATACGCAAGGCGACCTTGCGTTCTTTTGCCTTTTCTGCTGCAGCCACTGCGCTTGCAAGCTTCGTTCTGTGTATATATTATGTATATATATGTTTTGTTGTAATCTGCACAAGATTGTCAGAACTCCAGTTTACCATTTGCCATTTATAAGACAGGTGACAGTTAGCTTTTAACCCCCTAATAAAGATTACAGTATTTTAACGGTTAGTAGAATTTTATGATTGAAAATTAAATATGATAAGGATGTTGGAGGACATTGAAAAACTAGTTTTTGAATTATTTTTATCTTTATTTAAAATTTGTGATATATACAAATATACATAATCTTGGTGGTTAAATATTATATATATGAACTATGATGTATACAATGAACGAAATGGAATGTCAGCCAAGCGTCGCTCATACTTTGTGCAAACATGGGTTAGAGAATTTTCCTGTATTAGTATCAGCTAGCCCTCTTTGCGAAGCCGGAAGGAGATTTCAGCTGGTTCAGGAACTAGGTAATGCAAAGACAAGCTGGTGGCAAAAGGACGACCACTGGGGGTATTGTTTCCCGGAAAGTTTCGGTCTCATTCTTTCTCTCCGGATATGGCAATCCGCCGGGCTTGAAGAGGAAGTCGCGGCTTCCTGTCCCTCAATTGACTCCACCAGGCGATCTCCTAGCTGACTTTCAGGCGAAGAGGAAAGTAAAGGAAAAAAGATGAGAGGAGCAGAGGGGCTGGAAGAGGTTTTGGAAGTGGAAGGGAGAAGGAGGGAGTTGAAAGTGATGGATAACCTTGGAAGGCGAGCGTATTCTACTGAGGTGTGCGCGCATGTTGGGAAGAAAGCAAAAGGAAGAGGGCGCGGGGGTGGACAAAATTCCATCTTTTCAATTCACCCTTGCTCTTAGTGCGAACTCTCTGATGCAGAGAAGCATGGAAACTCTTTCAGCACACGACTCTCACCTTTTAACTAAGTATTCTCCTTTCGCTTCTCTCCCACTCTTGTCTTTGGCTTTTCGTGAAAAATTATGAGACAAAAGCTTGGCTCATAATAAACCCATTTAACCAATTTCCTGAAGTCAATATGCACCTATATTTATGACGTTGATCAGGAGGTATTTCTCTGCAGAGTTCCAAGCACACGCCACTTCTTCATGTATGTATTCCAGCTACGAATCTATTATAGAGGGAGAAGAAAAGGAAAGTGATTTTCTAATCTCTACTTCTGCTGCCATTGAAGTTTTAAGGGGAGATTTTGGTGAAAATATAATTGCATGTTGAGTAATTGGTCAGTTTCTACGCTTCATTACTATGTGATTCATTTATGCATGTGGGTTGCGAATATATATAAGCTATCTTTATATAGCTCATATAGAAAAGACAGCGAAATGGGAAATAGACAATGAAATTAGATTTTAACGGACTGCTTTATATTTATTTGCATTGGTTAATTAAACTTGAAAATATATCAATACAGTATAATGGGGACAATTGTATTTGCATAAATGATGTACACATAATTACGGAAAAGAGTCATACAGAATAATATCCAGAAATAATTAATTAATTTAACGAACTGGCAATATAGAATAACTGAGCAATATGTGTATTTTAAACTATTTAAGGAAATAACCTACATAACATATTATATTATCTTAAGAACACACATATATATATAGAACATATTAATTTTTAAGAATTAATTTTAATGATCAATTTAATGATCAAATACTAGAAATGGTGTTTTAGGAAAGTTTACTTAATCTAAATTGCACGATAAAAATATTTTTAATATATACATTATTTTTAGTATTTATAATCTATGCATAATAATAAAAATATAATATAATGTATAGACAATAAATTAATCTTAATAATCTTATTATATAATATTTGATTGAAAGCTAATTGCAATATTCACTTTTTACCGATAAAAAGGGTACAATGTCATTTTGAAAATGGGACTCAAACAAAAATTATTAAAAGGAGACGCTCTATTTTCAAATGGATAATATCCATATACTTTCAGGGTTACATTGTATATGTTGCTCTAATTAAACCTCATAGATGCGTCTGATTGTGATACTGAAACACAGGAGATCCTGGTACTTTGAAGCTGATGGGCTGTTTGTGGGGAAGAGACGTAATTAGTCCCAACTTTGACACCCGGTTAGTAAGAGCGAGCTATGAAGTTACAAAGAGTAATGCCGATTTAACGAAAAAGATTTCCCTGTATACCTTTAATCTGTATATACCCCCTTCTCTCTCTATTCTGTATCATAAAGGTATGTGTAAACGAAAAAGATGACAAGGGATGTGAGGAACCTGTAATATTCGAAGAACATTGTCAAGGTATATGCTACGAATAGTTGAGAATTTAAAAAGATCCGACTGAAACGACACTACAATACTTGAGAGGAATATACTACAAGAGAGAATTGTCATGTTACGAAAGATTGACATCCGTTGTACGGTAACATCTTACAATCCTTTATGAGCTGGAAATCCTCAATATTTCCATCATTAATAAAGAATCTTTTATATAACTCTGAGACTTTGCTTAAATATGCTTTTTATATATTTTGCAACACTTATTCTTATATTATAATTTTTGTATGGTATGAAAATCTAGCATATTATTGAAATATTGTTTTCTTTCGTTTCTGAACAAATGAAATGCAGATACTGTTAATATATTAATTTCTTATATATTAACGAAACAAGTAAAGTAAAAATTAATAAATTGTCTTTCAACTAATATATTGGTTTAACAAATTTTACTTAATCGACAAACAGAAATTAGGGATCAATATTAAACAAGAATGTAACTAGGTATATAGAAAAAAATGTATGTATACCTTAAATTAAAATTATTTTATGTGAACTACAATATTTAACCGCGAAAAATACAATAGTCGACTTTACTGCAGTGCGTGAATATAACTACGATTTAAAGAAAAATAATGTATAGTTATTTCATCATAAAGGACTATTTTCCACAAACGCGTCAAAAATGTATAAATGATAGTATTAAAGCCATGTACCGCTCTCAACATGAATTCTCTCCACAAGGTAATATTAAACTTTTTTAAGCGCCTTGTGTGAATATGGTTTTAGTTAACTAAAATTTAGTAGACCAAAGGTGTACAAAATAGACAACTCAAAAATGTGAATCTCAAGTCATGAATTAATTTAATTAAATTTGTTAGTTATTAATAAATTATTGTTATTGAGTAATTATTATTATATTTATTTGAGTATTTGATCGCTTGAAGATCCACAATATGGTGGAAACAACTGGGCATAGCTCTTAAAATGTTGGTCGTATATTACAATTATATTTTATATTGATATTTTATTTTTGGAATTTCATATGTTTATCACTAAACATATATATCTACATACATTGTTAAATTTCTTGCTTCAAAATGAAAAAAATATAGAAATGAATAATCATTATATATAGTTTAACTGGTTTACAGGCAGAAAATTCTTTGAACAGAAAATATGTTTGGTAAAAATTTGTGTATCTACATATATATGTATATATGTATATATAAGCTGATCTTATGAATAATCTTCTGAAATCTATACTCTACAAGAATATATCTTATATATAAGAAATAATTTTTGTAAAAGACTACTAATAATGCTTCTCCAAGTTGTATCGTTGTTTTATTAAATACAAAATTGAAATTTTTACTCCATAGAGTACTATCCACATTCAAAACAAGCGATTTGTACTAAATCGCGTTAGCACATCGTGCGACGTTTCAGTTTGATAATACAGAAAGTTAAAAAATTGTGTGACTACTGCAGGGTGGCATGACTAAACTAATAAACTGGATGACATCAAGACCATTGGACACTAATGTTATAATGCTTTGCAATAATTCGTGGGAGATATTCGAAGTAAGATATTAAACAAATAACATTGAAGTATTTGGGCAGCATATAATATAATACATTCGGAATTAGATATTTTGGGATATTAAAACAGTATGTTGACTGATACGAGGAGATTCATTAGTTTTATTTTTTACTACGCATGTATATTGGGGAATCTTTTCGTTTACTTTCTCTGGATTTTCTGTTATATAACTTTGCTCTCAAGGCAAGATATCACCTCTTAAATGTGGTTTATTTAATTTTCCTGCTCTTTGCCCCCTGACTTTTGAATAAGTGAGGAGTGTAGTCTATACTATATACGTCTATTTACCCGTTTCGACAATTTTTTCAGAATATGTGATGGTAGACTATGTTCTATCTACTGTCCGACGTTGTCTCGGCTACATAGCTTAGTTTGCAACAGGAAGCGTTTCCTTGACAACGGTAATCAGCTCATTGAGCCTCTTCTTTGGCAGCAAATCGGGTATGTGGAGATAATCATCTGCAGTGGGTATATATGAAGGAAGATGGGCACCTTCACTGAAAGTCGAATGGTCAGGTTAGAGATGGTGGATGTTAGTTCGCTTGGGTTACTTTAAATAACTTTCGAAGTCGCTGCTGCATCTTTCAACCAAAAGACAACGTTTCTTCATCGAATCTGTGACTATATTTATATAGTAAAATTAAAATAATAATATATAACAAAATGCCTTCAAATTTTTGAACAATAATCTATTTATATGAGGTTGAAAGGCGTATTAGAAGTGATGAATACATTTATATTGTCATAATTTGAGAATGACCCCCCCATGCCCATTACTTTGGACTGCGCACCACCTGCAATATTTTAAAATAATTACAACCTCAGAATTATTAATCAGTACAATAATATGTAGCAATATATAATTATTATAAATATATAGATAGTTATTTTTTATTATACTGAGAAATTCTTGCAAACTATGATAGATGAACTTTTATAAAAAATTATTTAAAACATATTTTTTACGTGATATTTTAATTGATTAATAATAATAATAAGTAAATTAATAATAGTTTTAAAATAAAAGATGGAAAATATCACATTAAAAACCATCAAAATACAAAATTACAATTAGTGCAAAATACAAATTGAATGAGCCTGAGTGCTGTACCAAATAAAAGGAGAATTTCCCTTCTAACGGTACATATTTGAAGTATTTGTAGTGAAGAAAGTAAAATGTATAATATGTTAATTTGACACCTTAATCAAACAGTTTGTAAATTATTACATAAATTATTTAGCAATAAAATTGCAAATATCGTTTAGAAATAAAAATTTACAATAAAAATGATTGGAATATATTTATCAGAAGAGTAGATATTTTGACTCCCTCGAAGGCTGTATTACAAATTCCATATTTCAAAATGCGAAATTAAGTAATTCTCTTTCAAGTTATACAGTGGCGTATGCAATATACATCCACATGAAAGGTTAAAGAAAATAATAAGTCCGAAGTTCTTTTGTATTTCTTATTTCACCAATCTATTATATGTGTATGTAGATATATCGACCATTATGTATATATCATATTTGAGATATAATTATTGTCATGACCAAAGCACCGAGTTTGTCGGAAGAATTTTCAATCTTTTGCTATCACATCTGCATACATAATTCTCAAAGTAAAGGAAAACCGACAACCACTAGAAGTAAAGTCTGAGTGTTTTCTCGTGTGAATACAGGAAGAAACCAGTAGGGTTTAGGGTATCAATAGCTTCCTGACAGTACTGTCGACACAAAAACTACATGGTTGCCATAGCAAGATTCCACTGCGAACATAGACATCCTGCTAACCAGTAGCTCTATTCTAATATTATCTTCACAGCATGACTTTTCGTTGTTGAAAAATGGGTTCTTTAATTAATTCTTCCGAAATTAGGCTCAATCATCTCCGGTGCCTCGCTGTATCGCATTCAGATAATATGCCTAATATTTTTTATGTAAAAGTTATTTGATCGAACTTTTTTTCCTAGTAAGGCGAAGTTACACGTTACAAAAGATAATTGGAGCATAAGCAAAAAGAAGCGTATTTAAACATTACAGAGAAATTTATAAGAATGTATATTTTAAAATAATTTTTATATATGTCCGATAATTATTCATTCGATTGCCTAATACTTTGAAAAACGCATCCTTATATTATAATGCGCGCAAAATGATAAAAACGAGAAGGATTCAAGGAAAGCAAAAAAAAAAATGAAGCACATTTTATAAATATAGCTAACTAATATATAAAAACTTCTGTCATATCGATTAACATGAAATAATATTACCATAGTTTATATATGTTAGACATTATAAAATGGGCCTTCATAATATCTATTACGAAGCAAAGGACTTATTCATATAAAACAAATATAATATAGAAAGTAAAGGTAACCTGAATTAAAAAAAAGAACAGAATTTACAGAACTACGGTATTTAGTTTAATCAACATATAATTTTGTATATTAGATTAATCATATAACGTATAATGAATTATATACATATAGTATTAATCGTATAATCACATATTAATATTACAAGCAAGTACGAATGAGTAAATGAACTATTAGCATAGCAGCATGATAAAAATAAATACAAAAAGTAAATACACTGTTTATAGTTAATTGTATATATATATATTAGGAATGAACATTTTAATTACAATGAAATTGATATCAAAAATATTACTTTTAGTTAAATTATTATCACATCTAGTAAGTTGAATATTTTATACAATTCCATAAATTATAATTTTAAATGTTTATAAATAAAGCTAGTTAAATAAATTTTAAATATATAATATTTTCATACGTTCATGAAGAATTTTCTCTAATTAATTAAAAAAAGGAACTAATTGCAAATCAAAAACTTGTAATTGAATAAAGTTTATATTTCGATATAAATCACGAGCTGTGTACTGAATAAATCACAAAATAGAGTAAAGAATGTAAGCATGTATAAGGAATGGTACAGTATATTGTACTTTTTGAGCAGTTTGCACAAAATAATCAGTGAAAGAGTGGGGTACAAATAAAATAATCATTAGTGTTTCATTTAAAGATATGTGTTGAAGAACGAATGTATGTATGCATTATTATCAGATCTTTTGAAGGTCGAGGAACATTTAAATGTTATATCCATATATACAAAATTATTAGAAATTTAGTTTCCAATTTTTTTAAAATAAGCTGTACTGCACTGTTAGATACCAAATGAAAGAAGTAAAAAGTAATGTACTATGAATTTTAAATTAAACTATTCTACAAATTATTGCAAATAATAGGAACGCATTACAAAAATACAAAATATAGAATGATAGTATTATAAATAAATGTCAGACTAACAAAATTATTGATCAAATCATTGAACTAATGACATAATTCATATTACTAAAGCAATTAGGAATGAACGCTACTATGTACCTATAGGGTAGAGATGTACCGCAAAATAGAATTTGGTTGCAAATTGGTAATATTATTTATACGATACAAACAAATTGTGGCTTTGTAAAAAAAAGTTCACACAACAAAAATTCATTAATATTAATAGTAAAACTTCGTATAACAGATGGGCTGTGTGGATCGTAAAAAAGTAAATATAAATTAATTATGAATGACAGTATGCACAGTAATATGGAATAATGAGGAAGTGTATAGGTCAATTTGCAGTCAACATTATAAATATTTTCATATTGGAATGATTGTCAAAGTAAATATGGTATCTTGTCTGAATGTAGAAAAAATCTATCACTGGGGTATGCGATTATGCAATAGAGTTTGTAAGGCAGCAACCTAGGAGATAATCCTTGAATAAAGAGAGACTCAGTACATGTGTAACATTCCCATGGCTTCAGCGGCTTTTGAGCGAACAATACAGTTATTGGAGCGTAGAAGATGGATCAATTCTGAAATAGTTTATAAAATATGTATGCTACTTGTAAGTAGTATAGTAAAAATAGTAAAATAATAAATTGGTAATATATAAATAATCGTATATTAAGTGTATCTGAAAATATTTTTAAGGTATTTATTCATTTTAGTTTTATAAGTTTTGTTAAAAAACTGATTTTAATATCAAGAAATTTTTAACGTTTGAAGTAAAACTTTAGAAAAATAAGAAGCTTGAATAATTTACTATACGAGTATATTGGATTTTTGATTAATAGAAAAAATAACTGTTTTATTCTGTGTTTCTTAGTCAGAATCAGAAATATATTAAACGACAAAGAATTCGTTACCTAGACAAATATGCTCCTTTGGAATAGACTTTCGTATATCTTCAGTAAGATGACTAAGCATAAGCCCTTAAAGAAAAAATTTCAGACGATTTATTGTAAATAATAATTACATATTATATAGAATACTAAATATACCTGCAAAGAGAACAGAGTTGCTCTGAATTTCCACACAGTCAGAACGAAAATAGAAAATACATTTCATGAGAATGTTTAACGCTTTAGATGTGAATTCTGATAACTGAAATAAAGAAGAGTATTGTAGTTTATTTAACATGTAAAATGTAATAAATATTATTAAAGATCCAATTTTTTGTTGAACGTATATTATACATACACCTATACATCATAAGTTATAACTACATTAACATTGATAAACAAATTAAAAAATTCACAAGAGTTAATACTACACAGAATTATTATACAAATGAACAATATATTATGTAGAAGAGTCATCTATCATAGGGATCCACTTGTAGTCTTCCCTTCTCAATACAAAGATGCATTCGACGGAATGTTCGATCATTGATTGATTGCAATAAATTCTGAGGGAAATCTGCAAACTCTTGACGAATGATAGCTTCATATTTTTGACAGAAGCTACTTTCTGCACTACAATTTTAGTTTTCAGAATACCCCCAGTGCGTTGTCACACGATGTCAAGTCTGGACTTCTGGGGGCCCAGGACACAGGCCCAAACTTGCCAATCTAGCGATATGTAAAGTGTCGGTTCAAGAATTCCCGTGTCTGAATAGTCGTATGGGCCGGGGCACCGTCTTGTTGAAAATGAGCTGAGAAATGTAAGCCTTTCTGAGTAAGAGCTGGTATGAATTCATTTTCCAACATAGCAGTATAGCTTTTGTTTGTTAGCGTCCCATTAATAACAAATGGTCTAATCAAGTGTTTGGCAGATATTGCCCAGATCATGACTGACGACGGGTGCTGCTTGATCTGCTCCCAGAAATGAAGATTGGTTTTACTCCAAAATGATAACACAAGAGCACTTTTTCCTTCTGCGTAAATAACACACTTGTCACAGAAAAAAGCTTTTCGCGTTTTCGAACGTTGTCGTACTGTTGATGATCTTGTTCTGAAAAACATTAGGCCTTATAGCCCAAGTCTTTTTACATTACTCTCCCCAATGCGGACATATATAAACCAAGTTCTCCAGATCTGTGACTGTTAAACAATAGGATCAACTGTAATCGATTGCTCTACTGCTTCAGCTTTATCTCCACGTTCATTTGGTCGACCTGACCGTTTTTTTGATCCAGTGGTGAATAATTTGTCAGCCCACTGTTCGATGTATCGTGTATCTAGAGGTTCGATTTCATATCTATCACGAGGTATTTATTTTATTGTCCTGACAGAGGCTACTGATTTGTCACAATCATAAAACCATACAGCAGCAAGTATTCGATATTCTAATGTGTATTTGCTCATGTCTGACATCTTAAAATGAATATACTGTTGTCATACATGTTATTTTATACTGCTCATAGATATAGCTTTACAAACATTAACTATAGTTAATTCATATCTATGACGCTGCTGTATAAATTAAAAATTTAAATCATAGAAGAAAAAAGCATAGATTTAATATAAAGCTATAAAGCTATATCGTTGTAATTTATGAACCAGCCTGTATATTCAAAATTTTATATAAAAATGTTAATTGATCAAAATAGATTAAATAGTATAAACAGTACAAACATACATTAAATGCATAGATCTGGTGTGCTGAGTCGACTTAATGAAAACTTTATGAAAACAATAAAAATTAATTAATCACTCTGAATTTAATATGAATGATCTTATCTTAAGATTTCAAAGTTTAAATGATAAAAATATTTGTTTGTTTGATAACAAAATTTGAGGGGAATGTTCACTACAATAAATCAATAAAATACCTCTCAACCTTTAATTTAAACTCCTTACAAGTGGCATTCAAATTTAGGTATAACATTTTTTCGCCAACTAGTATACTTCCCCGCTGGTGGACTGAAAAGGCAGGTTTTTAAATATTTAATTTAATTAAACTATCGATTGTAGTTTTGTCGACTATAATGTGTATTAAAATTGTATGAGTTGGTTTGTCATGCTGCAAAATACTTATATTTTCATGGATTAAACGAAAATAAATATATAGCAAAGTGCCATGTAGAGTGTTAAATGCCACTAAAAAGCTACGTTATTCCGTTATAGCAATTAAATGGTTCAACTGACGTGCATATACAAATTCGGTATAGATTTAGAAAAAGAATATTTCCGGCGTTCCCGAGTGTAACAAACAGAAAGTAATCTTGTACTACTTACAACAATTTTAACAAACTCGGTGACAAAATCAGTGAAGTGGACATTCCCTCCCGCCTCCTCCCTTAACCATCGCTTGGCCAGCATGTTTAATCTTCCTGAGGTCTCAGCCTGGGCCTCCCCACTCTGATTGGTCGCCTGATTGACCAGTAGGGGGAGGATCTTCCGGAGTGCAGTAACAGCGGCGGAGGAAACTTCTGCAGTCTTAGCAGTCAAGTGCAAAACCAGGGGAACAAGGAAGGTGTCCATTTGGTTTAGGAAGACGGGAAGTGAAGGGCCCTGACCTGCTGTGACCGCCAAAGAGCCAAGGAGATGAAAGCCAGTAGCTTGCATGGCTGGTGGTATATCGACGGTACTCCGGTCGCAGCAAGGCGGGAGAAGGGCGAGGCAGAGGGGGGCGAGGTGGTCCCGGAGGTGGGATTCTGTGAGATGGGGAACTAGAAGGCCAGTGGCGGAGAGGGCTGAGTGCCAAATGGAGCGATCGGGGTCCTGTGTGGGTGATTTAAAATCATCAATATTTTGTAATTATAAATTACTTAAATACAAGTCACATTATTGTCTGGCATTACATTATGTATGTCAGTTAATCATAATATTAATAAGTTAACGACTATGTATTTGTATTAATAAAATATAATATGGCATACACTTACATATATATATAGTATAAACATATATAGGTATATATTAATTAATAAAAAATGGAATATGGATAGTTTTGTAGAGGATAGATGTATAATATGTAAATGATCGTGTGTTGGATAATAGTATGAGAAGTTTTTTTAGTAACATTTTTATATATAGACGTTTTTAAAATCTATATATAAACAGATTAAAAAATAGAAAGAATTAATTTATCTCTCAAGGTAATCATGTAAACTAACTCTGCGTCCGTCCATTTCCTCCAGCATAGCAGTGAGCAAAGTAGTGGCTCTCCGCTGGACCATGGCAGGACCACAGTAGCCCACGTTGCCCAGACCGCTAATCGCCAGCTTACGGACCTCTGGGAGAGCGTCTTCTCGACATCGAAGCAGATGACTTACCAGTACATCCACCATACTTTCCGCCTCTTCACGTTTACTGCCGACTTCCTTCTGTGAATGAAGGATCGATAAGTAATAATTTATGTACGATCGTCATAGTGGTGATAAGTTTCTGATGAAATGGTTTGAAATAAGTATAAACAAAAAAAGGTATTAAAAAATGTTGCTCTCGTAAAATTTAAAATATATTTTAATATATACAAACGTTTCTGTAAATACTACTGAAAATATGCCAAAGTAGTATTTTTTATAACATACTAATACACAGGCATCCTAACAGACCATAACGAAATTTCCGGAAAAATTCCAATCTCTGAAAAGCCTACAATAAACTTTCCCAATGATACCATGTAATACGCATGGTATGTATAAAGAAAAAAACGTAGGCTAAAAAACTGAAGATAACATTGTAATTTATAACTTAAGTGTCAAGGGAAAATTATTTTACAGAAAAAGTGTTGTGTCATTTAATTGGACTTGCTAAAAAAATTAACTATTGATGATTGGCGGCTTCTTTTCTGGTTGGAATCAACTTCAACTTCGTCACTTGATCTGGGCCGTTTCGCTGGTCTTGATGGTTCACTGGCAGCATGCTCTGCAGGTTCGTGGCATACTGAAAAAGTGAAATGGGAAATGTCTAAGATTATACATACCTCACTTAGAATAAGCAATTTATGCGTACTTGTTAAAAAGATATAGTTCACACGTATTAATACCAAGGTACAAATAAAACAACAAAATATGGGTTTATGAATTTAAATATATATTTTTTAGAAATAATTCCATAAACAATCTCTTTGAAATAAAAAATAAACTTCGCCAGAAAATGATACTGAATCCTAATTTATCAAATCGAACAACACATCCCATGCCTACCTTCATTCTCCTCCATCAATGGGTCCAATCTACATGATGATCCAACTGTTAAGCTCTGATGATGAGAGGAACTAGGAACTGATGAGTCTGGAAATAAATAAAAATAAAAAAAACTATATGTGCACGCGTTTCATTTATTCAAATAAACTTCGGCAGGCAATTAGTAATATTAAGGTATACAAGGTTGTATATGTTATCTCAATCTATATATACAACTTTGTACCTTAATATTATTAATTGCCTGACGAAGTTTATTATGAATAAATGAAACGCGTTGCACATAGTTTTCTTATTTTTGTTTCTTCTAAAATTAAAATGTAATACTAATCTCGCTAACCCATAGTATAGTAATTTTGGCGATTAGAAATCAATATTTCAACATTTAAATTTATTCTAAAATATTTGCTAATTAATATCAAATTATATTATGCTAATTAGGTCCACTTCGTTTTACAACCATTTTGATGATAGTAGAAATAAATATTTACCTAGAGTCCCCGTTTTTTTCGGTATCCTGTATCGGGCTACTAGTCTCTTTAGACCATCTTGTCTGTGCTTCTTCCTAGCCTTTTCAGCAGCTTCCATAAACACTTGTCTCATGCCTTTTCTGGATAGATGTTGCTGGGACTTGATTGACAAATTCTTTAATACATTTTCTTTCTTCTCTCGTTGACTCTGCAGAACTTCTTGTCGTTTTTTATAAGCACACCTGATTTTCTGTACTAATTCTTTTGGTACATGATCATAAATGACATCTTTTTTAGAAAACAGAGAAACTGCCGTTTCTTTTTGTGTCAATAGGTACTGTTTAATAGATTGAATAGCGTCAACAGAGTCTACTTTCAATCTAGCTGTTTTTTCATTTAAACTTTGAGCCATTCGACTAAATGATCTCTCGACCTCTGGTGCACTAATTATTGATAACAGTGACAATGCAAGCTTGCTGAGTATGGGATACTTCTTACCTTGCAGATACCAATACGTGTCGATTCTGGTAAACTCTGAATAAAAAGTGGGATCTGTACAATATCGTCTTATTTCTAAGTCAACCCCAATCTTCTCATTTGCATCTAACACATTAGTCTTTTCGCACGCCAGACTCATTAGAAATTGCTGACATTCACTTTTACCTCGCATTTCGGGAGACAAAGAGGACAGTTGACGGAGAAGAGTAATGTTGTACGGCATTTTTTGTTGGAGATATTTAGCAGTAGTGATATACGCCAATTTCAATTTTTCCTTCAGCTCAGGAAACTCTTGAATCTGATCTTTTGCTTCTCCAAAAAATATACGGTTTGAAGGAAGTAAAAACCGATCGATGTCTATCTTTGATAAAGCGAAGCCTGATTTGTTAATCAGACAGTCCGGTTCAACAACGAATCCAAGGAATTCTCGTAGCAGTTCCTCCATTTCTTCGTATAGGAGATGTATCATCGGTTCTTGTTTCTGGAAAAGCAAAGTGTATCGACACAAAAGAGGGAGAACGCTTTTGTAAATCTTCAAAGCAGCAAGGTAGCGTCTTCTGTTCTGAAATAAATACTGTTGAATTCTGGCCACTCGCTCGGCACCTGCTGTTGTGAATTTCTTCGCTTGTATTTCTTTTCTTAGATGTCGTATATAGTCCCTTCCTTCAGCCTGAACATGCCTTCTCCGGTATATGTCAACAACTAAGTGAGAATACTCCGACTTTTCTTCCTCCTTCAAATAACAATAAAATAGAAGGGTATATGCATCCAACTGTTCTGAAGTGTGACAAGCACAATCATAAACTGAAAGCCAACGAGTACTGCAGTGAGCTTGTGGTGTGGTAGATGATAGCTGTAGTACCTGGCATATGTTGATGTAGCTTTCCTTCTGATCGGCAGAATATTTGAAATGTGTATTCAAGTCGTAAAAGAGACCTTCAACATTGCCTGATAAAGTTTGTGTAAACTTTTTTGCTGCGTTGTGGGAGTGATGACAGGTATCACCATCTACATCTAGCATATTCTGACAAGAGTCACGCAAACGTCTTTCAACTCCAGATTTTGACCCTCGCATAACTGCACAAGAGTCCATCAAAACCGCCAGTAATTTGGACCTATGAAGACAAAATTCATCCAACATATTTAAGATAGCATTCGTAACTGTTTCCGCATTAACTTTCACCAATTCGATGCTTTTCAGATGGAATACAGCAACTTTCTGTACGGCATTGTCGAAAAATGCAATCATAACATCCAACACTCTACAGGTGTTTTTAGCAGTGGCTTCATCGACATTCAAAGAGAAGTAGCTGTCTCCAATGCGCTTCCTGATATCGTCTTTAACATACTCTCCAAGACCGTACACCATTTTATACCTAGCAGCGTCTTCTTCTAGGCATGCACCACCTAAAAATAATAAATTAAAATGATAAGCAAATAAAACAGCTAAAAATAAAAGATTTATCTCAGAATGCATGATAAAATTACGTACTAAAGGCTTTTGGTTTAATGATAAGCAAATAAAACAGAGCTACAAATAAAGATTAATCTCAGAATGCATGATATATTTACGTACTAAGGGCCTTTTGATCTTTGGACATGGCTTTTGTAAATTCCAAGAGTTTTGGGGCTAATGCAAATGGAAGCGAATTTTCTGCCATGAATGCCAATGCCATGGCTTCCGTATTGGCAATACGGTCTAACATCGGAACTTTTACTGGCTCTGTACTGGTGTTTCTGGCATCACCTGTATAGAAATGTTTATGAAAATTGTATAAGTAATCCGATTAATAAATACTATCATTTCCCACATTTGTAAGAGCTTACTTGTTCCAGGGAGCTTCTGGTTTGTCCGTCTCAGTAGGAGCTGTTCGTAATGCCTCTCGGTCATGATATGAGACACCAAAGCTTTCTTTCCACTTGATGCATAGGACTTCTTTTCTTTGCACCAAGCGCAGTAAACCACACCCTCCAAGACAGGTTTTCTGTAAAACAAATTAAAATAGAAATGAATTAGGTTAAAACTTTATTCGTCATCTATCGACATTGCTTCACTACTTGAGACCAATGCATTGTTCAAAAATATTGGAAAAAATACACATTTCTATTATGCGGCGCATCATTAGATAGTTTTATAAACACACACATATAATATGATGTTATTACTTATAGTTGCAAAGGCTTAAAATTATTGTGAATATAGTAATTGATATCTCGTATATAATATTATAATTATTACTGATAAGACTCTCCAATAGTCTGACTGAATAAATTATTTTTCCCCAAGTTCGCTCCAACCCGGTCCAATCGCTCCTGCATCCAGTTCCACGAAAATCGATTCTTCACTTTCTTCTCCTTGTCTAGCTCTATAGCGCCACCTGATCCATCTTTATAAAACGTAATTCCAACTACTTGATAAGAATCTGACATGACTGAAAAATAATAAAATATGTAACTATATATTATTTCACCATTTAACAAACTGACACAATACAGAAAAATAAATAATTTCTAACACAGGAAAGATAGTATAATACTGTACTAGTTTCGAGATTAAGTATAACTGATGAAACCTAATAAGGTTGAAACTAGTATTATACTATCTTTCCTGTGTTAGAAATGATTTATGTTTCTTTATTTAATTAATGCAGTCGCAATCTTCTAATAATTATTGACACAATATGGGTATTGAATCTAGAGAGGTAATATAATTTAGATATAAATAACATACAATCGAAATCCATATTGACAACATAGATGATTACAAAGACCTACCAAAAATTCAAACATAAAATTTTCTATAAAAGTGGTTTTGTTAAAAAACAAATAAGAACATAATTACATGATACAAAATTAGTATATATTTTTTACTACAATTGGTACAATGGTGAACTGTATTGTATCGTAGACATGTGGCCTGGAATAAATCTTGAATCTGCAATATAGAATAGATAGTCTTCATTACCCCTATAGCTATAGAAAATTGCGCGGAGCGCAAAATTTTTTTGGAGTTACAATTCATTTTAACACTAACTAAAATATAATTTTGAGAACCAATCACCAACCAACAAATTACCCAAGTACCCTCCCCCCCCCCTACACCCCTATTAGAAAATAGTGCCAAATTGTCGATCTAAAAAATGATCAAAATTCCTCCTAAATTTCCGGAATTCCGGAAATTTCCGGAAATTTAGGATCCCTGAATACAAATTTAGAAACTAAACTTTTAAATAAAATTTCATAATTAAAATAATATCAAATTTATTTAATAATATGTGTAATAATACATAATAAAAAGTACGATTATTAAATATTATATAAAAATTATTAAAGTCAAATTAAAAATCGGAAAACACAATAGCAAATAATATGTAGTATATTTTATTGCTGGTATATAAGCAGGGACAACTAGAAAGGAATAACCTTTTATTATAAATTTCTAGTTGTCCCTGATATAAGTAAGTAACTTCAGTTTCAAAAACGTTTTCAGATTCATGTCGATAATGCGCTTGATAATATAAATATTTAAAAATTACAAAGTCATAAAGAATGAAGTCAGAATTACATAGACGTAAGAAATTAGTTTTTTCATTAATAATTTCCAAAAGAAAATTGCTTTACCAACGTAAAATATATAAAGTTTCAAACACAGTCCATAATTTCATAATACATTAAATTAATAAAATATCCATTAATTTGTTAAAATTGATGAATAGCATAAAAGAAGTATCAATTATTTACCTTGAAAGGATTTTGATATCGGATAAGCTGAAAAAGAGTGTTTAAAAAAATATTTTATATGTTTATAAATTGTGGGTCTTACTGCTTTATAATATATTATGCTATTTGAAACGACTCACAGATCCGTAGAAAGCGACTATTCCGACCCTCTGCGGTTCCCAGGACGAGGATAAAGTTGTAACAAGATGATTGACAATCATGCCAATGCGACTATTGTCAGACTCGCAGATACCCCTGTAGAAAAGAGATATTTCACGAATTAGAAAACTAATACTATATTTTCAAAAGGCAATTTCAGAATAACACACAGAAAGCGTATTAATAATTACTTGGCAATTAGATCAAGAGCATCGACAAAAGTGTCTTTCGCATCCAGTGTGATCCACATTTTGCCGATAGTAAGCTCCTCGATGATGTCGTGAGATTCTGTGATGAGAAAAAAGTTGCGAAGGCCCTCGACAACGATGCTAACAGTGACAGTAAAAAAGAAGTAATTCATTTCTCTTATTATATAAAACGCGTGATCATTGTTGTAAAACATAGCATATTACATGTATTATTATAGCCTTATGGGAACTAGTAAAGAAACAATCAAAATAAATGCTACAAAGTTACAGAACATTCACGCATCAAAACATTGAATTAAAATAGTAGTACTGAAATATACCTTGCAGGATTAACACCGATAGTTAAATTGGCTTCCGTACCACTTTTACGTTCATAAGGCTGAAAAAAAAATGAAAATTAGAGTTTAGTATAATTTTTATAACACCATAAATATATTTAGAATTTTAGTACCTGGTACAATTTAATGATATATTAAGTAATTTCTGAAGGCATATTAATAAATTTAAGACGAACTCTTACTTTTCCCTCCAGTGTATGACAGGTGACAGCAGTTGAACAAGCCACGAGCCACACAGCAAGAAGATTACTGTAGTTCTCAAGGATAGACGGACCACTCTCTGCGTCCAAACGGCAGAACACCTGTTGACAATGAATCAGGAATGAGGCCTATTATTATTAAATCAAATAATATACTCTAATTAATTGCTAATCGAAACATTAAAATATAAATTACGAATATTTTGTAAATTGCTAAAATAATAGAGCATTTCGTGAATTATCAAAGCCTTGAATAAATGAGGATTCCAGCATAATTATCATTGTTAAGAACGGTTAATAAAAATTCTTAAATTCAGCTTTAAATGAGTTGAATTCGGTGATTAATAATATTATAAAAACGCATTTAAAAATCTCCACATTGACAATTAATAAAGTCTTAGGTAATCTTCTGGTTGAGCAAAGATTGTCCAGTTTTTAGATTCAACACGAAATGTTGTCATTTTGAATAGGACGTATACAATTGATTAAAGTAGTGTACACTTTACACTTTTAATTTTTTTCTTCATATTTTGAAAACCCATGACTCCCTACTTGACACCCCTACGAACCCTGTCCACGCACCTGTAGACAGTTGAGCGCCGCCAGCCAGGTTTGTCCCGTGATGTGTTTTTTCTGCTGACCTCGGCGAGCCTCCTCCCGAACCTCGTATGGAACAGCGCGCGTCAAGAGACGCTCCAGATGGTCTAAACTGCGGAGGAGGAGCGACTTCGTAGAGCACAAAGTCACTAGGATCTCGCACCAAATACTGCGTCGAGTCGGGAAAATGAGTGTTGCATTATTAAAGCTTAATAAATACTCGAATGAATAAAAATGACACGCATAAGTTTTAGGAGTCCTAGATGATTAAGATGGCTTTATTCATTTGGAATTTTTACCAATATTTTCAAGGAGAAACAGAAACGTAAAACATTTGCAACAACAAAATTGACAGTAATAAAACATTTACATTTTTGTGAAATAAAATCATCATTTCGATCAATATTAAAATAAATTTGAAAAAATAAACCAAAATTAGAAAATAAAAATGATTAGATATAAATAAAGTGATTAGTCTTCGAGAAATACCTTTCATATTTCAGTCTTTCTGGGTGTGATAAGAACTGGTTAGCAAAAAGTTATAATATATTAAATTATTCCTACATTTTCGTTAGACTAAACTAAATCGCGAATTGCCGTGCCAAAACTACGTTGTAGAACAAATTTAAGTTTCTAAAGATACAATTATAAAATTATTTTTTATGTTTCGAACATAGGTTTAAGTATAGTAAGGTATTTACGAATGCACAGATAAAGTAATTAGCAATTAATTTGAGGCAATATAGTGTGCAGACTGAAAGATAAACATTGTAAAATAAGTTTAGAAAATTTATCAACTTTTCAAGAAATAATTAATTTTAATCAGAAACCTGAGAAAACGACTCATTTTTATCGATTTAAGTTAATTAGCATAAATTTGTAGTGTGCTTACAAGAGATTTTATTATTTTTTTGTATGTTAAAAACATAATATAGTAATATAACGTGCGTAGAATATGGTTAACATGAAATAATGAGTAATAATTAAAAGAGATACAATAAAAATATGATATACATTTATATCCAATGTTTAAAAATCATCAATTTTTCTTAGAGAAAGTTGTCTCGCGTACCTGTCCAATGGCAGCGGTTGGGCCAGAATAGAGTGGAGCACTCCAAGGAGATGGCTGTTCCCGATATTACGGACAGTTCGTAAAGCGGTGGCGCGGGAGGTGCCCGCTTCCATGACAGCTAGTTCGTCGTGCAGGACCACTAGCACGTGGGATACCTGTGCATTCGAAATGTTGAAGATCAATAAAACGAATTGTGAATAGACACCGAGTCCCCATATTATAATTAACAATCAACATTTATTAAAAGAAAGAAGATTTTTTTTTTGATAATTAGAAGCATCGATTATACAAACATATCTGGATTAGAGTCTATGACAATTTTATTAAATTATTATAAAGTATAATAGACCGAATTTTATTAGTCTATTATGACAAATTAAATATGTACTTAAAATATGTAAAATTAATAAGATATCCTATTAGATACGACGAGATAAAAAATTCATTTGTGGAGATTTAAGGATACATACATGGTGAGCTACATAATTTCTCCGCCATATTGATTATCGTTTCCAGACTTCTGTCCTTAATTGTATTCGGAGTTGAGTTAATACTATCACTTAATTAATAGATGGTTAATTAACGCCGTCGTATCGTCAAAGTAACTAACTAAAATAACAAAAGCGTAGCGAGAGACTGTGAACCAAACATTAACCTACAACTATTTTCAGTAATTAGTTAGTTTAAAATAAGAAAACTATTGTTATCGTAACTATGTTAACTTAAACAGGATTAGTCAATTAGTGTTGAGATCATTTTAGTAAAAAAAATACACCCGGATTGGAACCAGGGTTCCCGGATTGTTAGTCTAACACGACACTCACCTGGTCAGCCAGTTCACTTGACCTATTAGCAAACAGCGTTTCCAGTAACAAGCAAACCCCCTGACGAGAGGAGGTGTGGGCATCAGTCAGTCCTAAATAAAGAGCCGCCAGTAGACTTGGCAGACACTCAAACGGGCATCTCTCGGCCACAGCTGTGGCCACATCCGGGAGTGTGGAGGAGAGTAGTTGTTGGCCTTGTCTGGTCACACGCTCCTGCAGGTTGGTGTAGGCTGGACCAAACCCGCGACTCATGGAGGTCGATGAACCGGCTTCACGAAAGGGAGAGAGAGAATGGTCAAGAGGGCGGCTAGGCTGAGCTACCAAATCGTCATATCAGAAAAAAATTAATTAAATTTTTATATAATATAATTACACATAAGAAAGAGAATGCCAATAAGATATAGTTAATACAATAGACGAAAAACTTGTAGTTACATAGCGTTAATTATGCTATCACAAAGTCACACATTTATAGTTGTAGGTATAATATAAATACGATAAAATGATAAGTAGCTATCATCGTCGTTATAGTTTATAATATTTGCATGCAATTAGGATTAATAACTATTAGTTATAATTTTAATGCAAATTATGTATTATTAAACTAATAAAAAATATAATCCACATAATAATTCTAATTGAAATAAATAAAAAATAATAGGGTGTACATTTTTACTAGTCGCAAAACGCATTCCAAAGAGACCTTAAGATATATATATATCCAAAACTACCGAACTATAAGCATAAACAGACTCACAACTGAGCATGGCTTCTATTTCTAGCGTTGTGTTGAGACACTCGAAGGCGATGGATCGCACTTCAGTCACAGGATCAGCGACGCGAGGGAACAGATGACCGAGCAATTCTCCAAAACAGGACAAGTGCTGTCCTCCCTGAAAGATGTCATAGACAGAGGTTTGTAATTGTAGTTCGTGAAACCCATCCTGAAGGCTCGACAAATGAATGTCACAAGAGCAGTTATTTATAGGCAAGGTAGATCACTAGCTCATAGTATAAATTACGTTAATTAATCAAACAAGTATACAAATATCATAGATTGTTATAATCTTCAAAATAAATAGTTTCTTATTCCAAATTTTCCTAACAATAATATCATCTATTTGGTATGCAATAATAACATTACATATTATGTGATTTTGAATTATGGAAAATACTTGTTATTTTAAAATTGTTATATGTATAAAGTACAAAAGTAAATATATAGTAGAAATATTATTTTTTCTATGTCTGAAAAGAATGCTTCCAATTAGAAGTTAAGATTTGAATTATATTATAAAATTATGTAGATATTATGCTTTCACTGTTCAGGTTTAGAGATTTGATTATTCTCTTCTCAACTTCTAAAAAAATATAGTCCAAATATTATTTGTAAAATATATTACATTTAATTTACTGTTCTACCATTCCCTAGATAAGATTTCTCAATGGGCGTTGGAAAATCGCCACATTCGGCATATATTTGGCGTCAATGTTATTAGGTACATTAACAAGGTAAACAAAACGATTTTCAGAATTTGTCCTGTCACTTAAGACTCTATTTTGACGCAGTCATAATTTTATGTTATAAATTATATATATTATTTTATTACAATAAAAATCACGTAAATTATTGTTAAAAATCCGTAAAAATCTGTAAAATCCCATACTGTAAACATACAGCAATAAAAGTCGATACAATATGACATACAAAGAGAATTAAATGTTATGCAAAAAATCAAGTTTTAAATGAGATAAAAAAATGGATAAAGCAACATAAAACAAATAGAACACGACCAAGACATAAACAAAAATGATGACTGAAAATTGCTTGAATATTTATTCAATTCTATTCTTATAATGCAACCAAAAAATCGAGTAAATTTATGATAAAACTTTTTTAGAATTACCTGGCATACCATAGGAGTAGTGGATAAAGGCAAAATGTGCAAGGTATAACCTATACACATTAAAAAATATCCAAAAATAAACGTATTTTGTAGAAATAAATTGTTATAGATATACTTACAAAAGTCCATAACAATTTTCGACTCTATAAAAAATAAAAATAATTTAGATATCTTAATTTAATTGCCTAGATAATAATAAAATATGTTCGAGAAAAATTATAATATAGGTTTGGTGATTATTGTATTTACAAAATTTAAGAGAAAATTCTTACAACAAATTTTTTTACAAGTCATTTCATCACATTAATTTAAACCTATTAAATATTATATGTTTTTGTACCAAAATTATCCATATACATATATATAACAAATGGCAAATCTTAATACTATACATTAATAAAAAAATTAGAAAAAGGTTTTATATTAAATTCAATAGCATAAAAATATTTCATGAAATATAGTTTGACTATATTTTATAGTCAACAATAACTATAATAACTATAACCTATAGTTTAAGTAGGTTACCTAAAAATATATATTACTATTTTAGAGACAATTCAATCAATGAACATTATACATTTATTATTATAAACCACGATATACAATCATAGTTTCTTACCCTGGGAAGTGATGCCAATTGTTCCTGGAAGAACAGGAGCAGTTTGTGAAGAGAGCTGAGGGAATGTAGACGTTCGTGTCCCTGAAGAGATTCTATCCTTCCCAGGAGGATCTGGCGTAAAGAATGAAATATAAATAAGAGTAAGGATTATTATAAATACTTAATTAGATATTGAAAGTTAAGAGACAAAATATTACAATAAAAATTCCAATACTAAAATATACTTTTCCCTAATAGTTTATTTACATAACTATAGAAATCGTCTAGGTATGAAATACATTATGTCTAGAAAACGTCAAATACTCTTTTATATTACTAATTAAAAACGATGTAAAATAAATTCTTGCTTACAAAACAAAGCATTACAACATCTATTAACTATACAGCTTAATACCCAACAAAATAGTATCACGTTAATGAAACTTGATAGTAGCGTGCTATTTCTATTAATATATATTATCTAGTTCAAAACGAATTTTAATTTGATTAGAAAGGCATATTCAATACGCCTTATCATGTAGTTTATACGGTTTGCTTTGCACATACGAGTTTGCATTTGCTAATACAGGTACATTTCGCAATATTTTGAACTAAGAGAGTAAGCTATATTAAAACCAACACGATTACATTTTACAACTACACCATATATAAAATTACAAAGCGAAAGGTTTAATAATTTATAACAATATAATCCTACAAAGTACTTTAGGACATATACTACACTATTTACTATAAAAATTAATTCAAATCAATTAAATAATATTTGCTTTAACAAGTTAATTGTGTGGTAATTCAGTATGAAGTGTTATATAGTATTGTTTGTGACTGAATTCCAGTGAATTACTGTTAAAGCTTTTATAATGGAATGTGTACTTGAATTCTAATATTATGCGCTTATGTATATACTCAACACAAACTATTATTAAAGCATAGGCAATTCAGTACAATACCATGACAAATCACAAAATAGTAAAAAGGAAAACATGATATATATTATAATAAGTAATATATTTTTAATATTTACAAAATTTATAAAAAATATAACCACACGAAACATTTATAGTACATACTATCGTAGAATATAATATTATTAATACGACGTAAAATAAAGAAGAAGGTAAAACCACAATAATCCACCTCAAAGCAATATACTACTGGAGTACACTACTGAAGCATTGGGAGATCAG
>JAYRBW010085027.1:0-22601 GCA_036023295.1 Invenusta paracnida
GTGGTTTGAATGAATTTATATCTTTTAAAATTGTCTGTAGCTAACCAGCTTTTTGCCATTTTTGGCGATAAAAAAATGTATATATCATTTATAGCATTTAAAGTTAGCCTTTTAAAAGTATACAAGTAAAAAAAAGTGATCTTAGAGAAATCATTCGACTGACAATAGCGATTTATCTAGAGCGCATGTTCATGGAATAAGGGTCCAAATATATAACGTAGAAACGTGGTCGTCGGATGCTTGAATTATACAAGTAAGTTTAGCCCCCTTATTGACCATCAAATCTATTGCCCTTTTATTTTTAAAGAAAATGTTATGTTCCAAAACCATTTTTAATTGTATTACGTTTTACAAAGTAACAAATTTCTAATATTATTAACAGTCAATATTGTAAAATGTAAATCAAATCATAATCATAAAAGTAATTAAAGTTTAATAAGATTTCTGCACTTGCTTTTTCTTCACAAATGGGATAGATAATGTGCAGCTGAATTTTGGAAAGCGAACAGCATAGTTATTATTTTTCATATCAAGAAAAAATTTCCCCCTGACATTCCGAAAATTCCCTCCAGGGGGAAATTCATCTCCAGTTAAGAAATGGTGATCTATAGTATTACTATATTTTAAAAATCTTTTAGTATGTAATTATGTTACAATAAAGACATTGTTAAACAAAATATAACCTTTTTATTTGTATTTTGAGTTTACTTAATAATGTGCATTAGTTCTTAATGTGTTCTGTTTAACAATAATCACTTAAGATATTTATAAAAAACATTTGTAAGACTGTGTCAAAAACTCCTGTAATGTTAAAAATATTAAAAGTGAGATGCAATATAACTAATTACACATATACTGTTGTTATTTTTGCATATTTTGTATTACATATTACACATAATTAGCAGTAAATTCTGAAACTTTGTCCTTACACAAATACGATGTTGATAGTATCCAACCAGACGTAAGATCTTCGGAGTCGGAGGAAGATTCAGACGTAGCTTGTGCCGCAGAAAGGGATGATGATGAAGCTGCCGATATCACTGCACAGGCGGGCACATCAGGGATGGAGTCAGAGGGACCTCGGACCCGGGCCTCACACGTCTCACTCTCGGGTAGGTAGTCACGCCCTCTCATTACTAGTAGCCATTTTGTTGATTGCTTAACCAGGAGCTTTATCAGCAAGATGAAAGCATAACTACTGGGTTATTAAAATAGTAACATAAAGAAAATCGTTATATTAAGCATACTAAAATATAACGTAATTTACAATTATGTATAGGTATACATGTTTATAAAACCAGAAAAATAAAGCAATAATTAACATTCGTGTATGACCCTATTCATTCGGTGTTCCATTATAATTTTTATCAATAGAAATATAAATTATATTTAATATTTATTTAATTATTATTTTTTACAAATAGGTATTTTGTAGTATATAGTTTTAAGCAGTTTTGTTTTTATTTTTAACCGAACATTACTTTTTTGTTTGAATGAACGAGTATTATCATTTTGCTTTTTTAGATAGTATATCTTCGTTAAACCTATGATTAAGACTTAAATGTTTCAATATGAGCTAAGTTTTCATTCTTCGACCATATAGTTCCATCGGTATTTTTGTCAATTATTATTGTTTTTATTAAATATTATGAACCTTTAGAAGAGTCGGATAATTTTTTATTTATTATATTATTCTGTACACTTTGGGTAGCTTAATAAAAACAATCTGAAATTCGATTTTAATAATCAGTAATATTAAAAATGCAAAAACATACGTTATATATCGCACCGCTTCATAATACATGCATCTATAGGCAATTACTTTGCCATTGAACCAGCTTATCCCTTAGGCTTTGCGGTTTTCTGCCTTTCAAGATATTTATAAATAAGGAAGGTAGTGAATTAGCAGTTTGATTTGCATTTCCCAACCCCTCCTCCAAACGCAGGCGCGTCACCGGAGAAGAAGACAGAAGAAGAGATAAAAGCGAGTCCTCTCTCTTCTAACAAAAAAAGGAGGCGGTCTCAGCGGGACTCTAGTGGATGGACAGTAGCTGCCTCTCCCTCTCCTCCTCGTCAACGGAGAACTCGGAGTGGAAGCGGTGTGGCGTGCCTCGTGTTGCGAAGGTCTCCCCTAAAGATGGAAAGTGAGGAGGGTTGGAGGCCACATCCAAGGTCCCGGGCCAGCTCTGCCACCTCTGATACCACCGCTATGACCTTAAGCAGTAGTCGTTCAAGATCCAGTGAGCGCACAGTCATGCCAGAGGAGATGCAGCAGACTATAGCTAGCATGGACATCCTTACTCATAGGTATTAAGTCTACACCTCATGTAGACCTCATCTACACCTAGCTAGAATGATGCTTTACTGACTTTTTAAACATTCTTAATAATGGCAATTTTTCGCTTGATATAATTTATATATTAAATTTTTCAATTCCATTTTTCAGTTAACATATTTTTTCTACAACTATAGTTCTATGATGATACTGGTTCAAAATATTATCGAATCTCTAATTTGTGAAATATAAGAAATAGACTTTGTATATTTTGCTAGTCTTGTTGCTATGCAGAGTATGTCTATCAAGTAAAATATAGGCAAAATATATTTTGATAAATAGACAGTTTCTAAAATTTCTTATGGTCTAAATCTATATGGTTGAAAATTATGTTTTGTCAATATTGAATACCTACAAATGTATATGGGTAACTTTTAAAGTCTAATATTCGATGTTGATTAAAACATTGCATTTATGCTAAAGTTGTTAGGACATACAATTTATTAACTCAATATTTCATTAGTCAAATACTGTTTAAAAATATTACACTATTATATCCCTATTTTACTTTTATTATATTTCTAAACCCTATTTTACTTTTATTATACTTTTAAACCTATGAACCCCATTGTTATACTCTATTAACTTTGTTTTTAATGATTTTCGTAATTGAGCCGTACGACCTCAGCATATTTATTTTAAAAACTAAATATAGATGCTAGTCTTGGTTCTATATTAACTATTAATGCAATATCGGTACAACAACTATCAATATCTATATAATAGCTAAAGCAACAATTACTATTAGAGCAATTAATTTCATGCTCAAATAAACAAAAAGTGCAAGACACATTTGGTTGTAATATGTTGCGATATTTGTATAGTATAGTTTGTATTAATACACCTAATAACCCCCTATTATAAAAGATAATTTCAGAAATAAAAATAAAATTACATTCAAAAGGCATTCAAATGCGAATCATTAGATTTTGAAGTATGGTTGCCTGATATATTGAATTATTAAGTGTTTGTCTTACTAATGAGTACAATTTTGCACGTACTTATGATTTGCTTTTATTTCAGCAGTGACCGAGCAGCTCGTCACAGCTTGAGATTGCGTCTTCGAGAAGCGGCCGAGGAGGCGGAACAAGATGACTATCTCTTGGTCGTATCACCGGCTGTGTCCCCTCATCCAGTTGTCCTTACCAGCGAAGGACAGGTGAGACAAATTACTCTCTCTCTCTCTCTCTCTCTCTCTCTCTCTCTCTCTCTCTCCCACTCTCACTCTCTCTCTCTCTCTCTCTCTCTCTCTCTCTCTCTAAAAATATAAGTCGAATAGGGGCGGCACAATTCGCAGGAAAAGTGATCATTTTCGGCAAAGCCTTTCAGGGGTGTCTGTATTTCAATTTGTAGAGACTACAACGTCAGCGGTAACATGTCTTGTTAAAACTCCATGACAGCCAATCTATCAATAGGATTTTGTGGTATGGACAAAAAGGATGTATTGTATATATATTTAAGGTTGTTTCTGATATTACTCTTTTCTAATCGCCTATGTATAGTAGGTAAGTATTAGGTAGGAAATCTTAGGGTAATGATGAATACACTTTTATCATTGTTGTTTTTAGTATTGTCTCCTATACGCAGTACATAGCCAAGCCGTGTATGGCTGTTAACGTCTAGCCGTTTAGATTTCTGATGTTTATCGATTTCCCCAAAGACTTAGCTTAAACGCTTGCAGTTTCTTTACTTTTTCTTTATAATTTAATGTTCAGTTTTTACAGATTAATGTAATGCTATTAGTAATATTATATTGGTGTCCGCGGTCTTTAAATTTCTTTAAAGAAAGGTGGTCTAGAATTTCTTTAAAATTCTTTTAATTTTTGCCTTTGTCTTTAAAAATAAAAGTTTGCTAAAAATAATTTTTTATAACGTATATACATACAACTGTGCAGCAGTGTTTGAACTATCTACTCTTATTTTATTAATTTTCATTATCATCTTGAAATTTTTTTCTCACTTCGCTCGCAGTTTTACAAAAAAAATTATATTCGGACAGGGAAATATTATGTGGATCCACGTTTTTATGCGTTTTTCAAATCAACCAAAACACCTTTTCCGTTTTTGCGGAATTATTGTATTATTTTATCTTTTATTTATTTAAATAATGTACACATAGTTCAATATATTATTCTAATTAAGCTACCATGAGGAGTTGACTTATTTTTTAAAATTATGTATATAATGTGTATATATATAATTTCTTTATTGATATGCATACCTATACATTATGCTTGATATTTTAACCTTTTTTTACGCACAACCAGGTAGGGTTGCCAGATGTAAGTGCCCCTGACATGCTGAGCTATCACTAGGTAGATTGCTAAACACAACCAAATAGTACCAAAGAGTAGTAAATTTTCATTCCTTAAAATCTACATAAAAATTCTCAAAAATATAGTGCAATCACAGGCCTGTGTTTATTAAAATATTTTCTCCTTTAGTAGAATAATGTCAAAGAAAAACAAACATATTTTGATGACAAATGGTTGGATCAGTATAGATTAGCTGGATAGCTCGTATCCCCAATGATACAAATGCATTTAAATGTAAATTATGCAAAAAGACCTCTAAACTCAGTAGTATGGGCCATGGAACAGTATTAAGTCACATCAATAGCTCTCGCTCAACACAAATCGATTTGTAAGGCCACAGAAAATATAATTCTCAACGAACAGCCCCGAGTTCCACGACCGTCGACTTCCTACAATCTATCTTCTATAATCATAATCGGATCCTCAAACTGCAGAAATTTACTGGTGTTTCAAGACAGTTTTAGATCATTTATCATTCCGATCTACTGCAAATCTTCCGGAGTTGTTCAAGTCTAGGTTTCCCGATAGTGCTATTACAAAAGAGTTAACTTTAGGTTATGACAAAACATCATACATATATCATTTAATTTGGCCTTTACCCTTTATTCTGTGTCAGTCATCCTTAAAGAATTCTTAAAGAAAAGATGAACTGACACAGAATATCAAGTCTCAACTCTATTTCAATGTCTCATTTGATTATTCACTGAATCACGTTATTCAATCAAATCAAATAGATGTTCATATCCGTTTCGGGGATGATAAATCACAATGTGTTGACACTCGGTACTTCACATCTAAGTTTCTTGGACATAGCCGAGCTCAGGATCTTGTCGAAAATTTCGTTGAGTCTTGTAACCATGTAACCCATGTAATTGAGTAATATCACCCAAATTTCCATGGATGGATCAGAAGTAAACTTTAAATTCTATAAGAACATTGACAGTCATTTGACATCATCTGATGAATCAATACTTTTGGAATCTGGATCGTGTGGACTGCACATTGTACATAACGTACTGCATCGTATTTTCGGTAGTGTAACTGGCAACTTGAACAGATGATGCGAAATGCATTTCATTTGTTTAAATATTCACCTGCCAGACGAGAAGATTTTGTAGATGCTACATACAGGAACCTACATATTTTCTTTAAAGTTCTGTGATCACCGGTGGCTCGAAAATGTACCGTAGTTGCTCAACGAATTATTTCGCTTCTGCATAAATTGAGAAAATATTATGATTTATTTCATTAATCAATGGACAAACTCAGAAATTTAAAAATAAAAATGTATCTACTTTATGAATCAACAAAGGACCCACTAACTCAAGCCCGTTTGGAATTCTTCGTTACTGTGGCTACTTCTTTCTCTTCTTTATTGAAACGTTTTCAGTGTGAAGCTCCATTACTCCATTTTCTTGCATATTAATTGATCATTCTACTCTCATATATGTTGGAACGTTTCATTGCTGTTGGTCATGTTGATACTCTAACCCCATCACAGCTAATGAAGATTGACGTCAAAGATTCAACGAAATTCCTACTAACTGAGAAGATTGACGTAGGTACTGCCGCTAAATCTACTTTACATAAAGCCACACAAATAACCTCTTTTCAAAAACAGCGATTCCATATTGATTGTCGCAACATTCTTCAAAGCTCGTTTATCAAACTATCTGCTAAAACTCATCTGCAGGTCAAGCTAGTTCGTGTCTCAAAGTTTCTGGATCCAAAGCTTATTGTCGAGGATCCAAAGAAAGGAATGTCTCTCTTCAAAGATCTAGTCACATATTTTTATGAAAAAAATCGAATTAGAGCTGTAGAAGCAGACTTGGAAAAAAATGTACCAGAATTTGGTCATAGTTAGTGCTCTTGAGAAAAGGGAATCTTGAAAATGTTCAGAAGTACACTTCTCCATTGGATTCTTTTTATATGTCTTTGTAGCTGGTCGGAGGATGAATTGATGTTGGTGATCAAATTGATTTTATAACTTTTTTATGGGAATGCCAATGTTGAGCGGGGGCTTTAAAATAAACAAATCATTTTTTTCCTGTCATTTATACGAGTACATAATTCCACACATATGATATGACATAATTATAGTTTTTCAAACTTAAAATTTTCCATGTTAAGTGGTCTTTAATTTTTTCTTAGTCTAGAATTATATCATTAAGTTTCCACTGGAACCATGTTAAAAAAATATTACAGATTTCGTGAGATGATCCACTGAGCTTGATCTATATGACAATCTTCGGCTGAACCATGCTCGGTGTATCTTTAAGAACTGCTAATGTTTGATATGTTTAGCACTTTATGTCATAGATGAAGAACTTTCTTTCAGCTACTTCCGTGGTTAGTTACTTGAATTGAATGACATTCTCAATGTGACCATCTCATTGGAAGTTGAGATCTCACCAAGAGTTTGGTTTTGGGAACACTGATTTCCATTCCAAAAAGTTACATATTTAATTGGTTCTGACAATCCTCTTCTGCTTTATCAAGCAGGGAGATGTTGTTCATAAAACTTAAGTTCGAAATACGATGCCCGTTTGCAGCAACACCATCTCTTGCTTCTAGTGCTTAGCATATAGGATGTTTCGAGACAGAGGTAAATAAATGGGTACGCTAAAATAATTATATATTTATTTATTTAAGTTACGTTTTTCACATTTGATGTAAAATCACTGTTTAGTGTACTTAATAGATGATATATCTATATAATATTATATGTAATTGGTTTCTTTATATTTTCAATTAACAAATGCTTAAATTAGTGTAGTTTTTTCTGTACTTAGCAGTAAGCAGGTTTCTAATACAGATTTCCTTTTCAGGCTAATTCTTTGCTAATGTTATCATTCACTCAAGTATAATATAATTTGTCATATGAAATTCTCCAACTCTGCCTGAGCTATTCTATAGATTTTCTTTGATTTGGTAGCTGAATTATGATGTTCCCATTATGCTAATTAGGCACTGAGATTTACTCAGTATTTTTACTTCTGTATTTACTCATAACTACTTCAGTATAACATTATTTATTACATATTTTTGTGTGTATTCTCACAAGTTACTTTCTGAATAATATGTTTAAAATATATTCTCTTTTTATTATAAGTCTATCTAGAATATACATTTTGGAATAGAGAAATTTCAAGTAAATAGAATAAAGAATTATTACTTTATTGTTTTTGTGTTCAATATAACATTATATATCTTTTTTATCTTTATATAAGTATAATGTATATATAAGGTTGAGTATAATTCTAATTCCTATTTCATATGTTATATCAATGAATTATATAAATTAATGAATATATTGCGTGTTTTTATGTAATCAGTTTATGTAAGTTACTTGTAACCATTTGCTTATTTTTGTTTATATTATGTGCTTTGTTGTCGTTGATTGTCTGTTTCATTGTTTGTAAAACAAATATTTTTATTATTTAGAAATTGTATGTTTATGTATTGCAATCTTTTTTAAATTAATCAATTATGCATTTGTTTATAACCACTAAACTTATATAATTGATATTGAAAAGTTTATTGCAGGCATTATAAAATTATATTTTGCTTATTCGTTACAATTTGAATTAGAATACGAAGAACCTTCATGAAATATGCAGAGGATGAGTTTAATTTTTAAGTATAAAATTATTATGCTAATACAATATTTTCCTAAATAAATCAGACCATTTGTTAAAATCTTACATGTTTCGAATCAAATTTCAATATTTTCAAACTTTATTTAAAGAAATATTATGACAATATAATATATTAATTTTTAATTTTCTATAACAGTGATTGCTTCTTTTATTTGTGTACATAATTTGAAACTTAGCAAAAACAAAATGCCAATTTTCAGTGGCAATAACAGTAATCGCCTCCAAATATTTCAAACTTACTTGAACTTAGCTAGAATTTGATCAGTCAATAAAAGTTAAGCAAGTGGAAAGCAATGGAAATCTTTTTTGTCTTTAAATTATATCGATGCGCATATTGAATAATACTTATATATATATATTAATAATTGTAGCGCAACATTTTATAAGCATATAAATATTATCTATGATGATTGTAGTACGATATTTAGTTTTAAATAATTGTAGGCATATTTTTTTCTTCACTATCTTTTACATTTTAACAATTATTAAAGCAATTATCTAAAGTGATTACAACTTATATAGCTAACGGTACAGGTATTTTCTGCTATGATAATATTACGAAATATATATTAGGCCATCATATAATATAACGCAATATATATAATACGTATAATATATAAATTTATATAAAAGAAAAAATATACTACTATATAATTACTACCAATTACTATAATAATATAATATGTTATTTTTAAGTAATATTATGTATAATAATTATTATATTTACTACTTTTATGTATTTTATTATATCTATTTATAATAAATTGAAGCGTTTTCGACGTTTTACAGTAATGTATGCATTCCTGTTGTTTAGAATTATTTATATAATTTATCATAATTATAATCGAACATAGAATTTTGATTCTTATCAATTTTGTATTTCGTTTAATACTTCTATTTAGCTACCTGAATGCTTTTTGAACAATGTTTTAAAAACTGACAGCAAACTTATGCAAAACAGTTATATATAAAGAATATATTTGCCCTTAAATTAATTTAAAAATATGTAATAGTACTTTTAATCTACTTACATATTTACTTACCTATATTTAGGTACTCTCTTTTTTTTAATATAACGACTTTCTATGTACGAAAATTTGCAGCACGCTGTATATGAAATTAACAAGGAGTTGAAACTATGTTTAATTACTGTATGAATTGTATCTATACTTCATTATGTAAACTTAGCAGAAACCGTGACGATTGGACTTTAATTTACGATGGATAGTTCAATATATATATATATTGTAAATCTTTTACTGTTGTGTTTTAAAAACAGTGCATGATAATTTTTGCAAATTCAGTGTTATTTATGCTTTATTAATCCATTGCAATTTTCCCCTCTCTTATCGGAGGCTATGGTAAAATAAACCGCTGTCCGTCCAGCGACTATAACTTAAATGTATTTGTATGTACCACAACAAAAATCAGCTCATTAGAATGGTTGAATAATTTAGCGTTTACCTATATTGAGTCTACGTTAGACCCAAATCGCTGAGCGGAGGGACTTGCATCTTTGGTCCATATTGGACCTTAACCGCAATAAAGAGGTTAATTGCAAGTTTAATATTATCTATGTTTTAAATGGTAGCTTGCAATATTATTGATCCTTCTACATTTCAATAAAACCAAAGCTTAATATATCTGTTGATTTGTTGTTACTGCACATCGATTCCAATACTGGTCGATTCCACCACTGCATTGCTATTAACTCTTGTTAATGCAGGTAAGTAGCCCGCTGGAGTCCATGTCAGAAGTAGGTGGTGGCGAGGTGAGAGAAGCTCTAGAGAAGACAGAACAGGAGGAAGAGGAACCCAACTGGCGGAAGTCGGTTCTTACTTTCCTTAAGACTGCGCTGACCCATCGACACAGTTCCCTTTTCACACGACCAGTTACTGATGATATTGCCAAAGGATACAGCAAAATTGTTCATAGGTCAGTAATTTACTGTGCTATGCCCTAGACTTGGTAACTCTTGCAAAAAAGAAATATTTATATTTGCAGATATAACATAATATTTCACAAGTAATATATATATTAACGTTATATTAATTGATTAGTTTTAAATTTGGCAACAAAATTCAATTTTTTATATATGTAATATAAAAAATACCATACATATTTGAGTATTTGTTTTGCTTTCGAATATTAGCTAAGTACTTAATAATAATGTAACGAACCAATCAATTAATTATTATTGCTATGTTAATTTACAATACCAAAGACACGTCACTGATTGAAGTAGGAAATAGATAACAATGTGCGATTGGCCATACATTGCGTTGTTTTTCCAGAACTGCGTCTTTCCTTGACCTCCGACACATCGGCAACTGAAGTAATATCACTATATTATTGGATGTCCTTAATGAGGAAGCAGATACCTCTATCCCGGGTTTAGGTGATGTTAAGATCCCTGTTTCGATTGATCCGGCGGTAGGCTCTGTCGGCTATCTGCCATCCTTTGAGGCGTGGTTGAACTGCTACTGCCGAGAGGTTGGTTTATTGAATGCACGCTATGTCGAAGGCACGAGAGTCAAAGAGGTAGAGAAGATCAGTCTATTTAGATATTTGGTCGATGATATTCATCCGGAAAACAAAAATGGACGGAGGGAGTAGGCGCGGACAGAAAAGCAGATGCCAGAGAGCAATGAGGCCAATTCCAGATATCGCTAAAACGACTAAGGCGCTTGATGACAGCAATCGAGATGCCACTGTAGCTTTGATGGTACCAGAGAGCAGGAATATCCTCGGAGAACAGCCTGATGGCAGAAATCACACGGAAACGCGGCGGCGGTGGAATTCTGACATAAGGCGCTGGAAAAAATGAGCAGCTGGGTTCAAAAGATACGGTGGGCAGGTCCTTCTAATGCTATTGAGGTCGTCGACGGAGAGACCGCTGCAGTGTTGATGGCACCAGCGGGAGCCAACGGAACAGCGAATCTATAGTAACCTCGCTAGAACAGAGAGATGCACTGCAGAGGTGGTGGGCGATGTTTGTTCAGGGAGACACCAGAGGGCTGCAGCACTTCGCCGTCCGCGAGGTCGGATATCTCTGCCGCGGGAAGGCGACTGCCAGCAATCCTCAAATTTTCACTAGGTAGTAGAGTTTTGTTAAAAACATCTTCAACATCTACGTCCACCCGGCTCATAACGCAGACAACTTCCCACATAACTTTGACGCCGATTACCTCCCCGTAGACCCTAACTCCATGGACTTCAATACCCAGCACAAATGATGACACAAACGATGAGGACAAAATTGGCAGGAGTTTAGACCGAAATAGGACATTTGGCCTCCGCTGTTTGAAAACGACCATGATGCCAAACGAATGCGGGTTTAGATGTTGGATTTCCCGCCCTCAAAAAGGAGATAATTATGACTTTTCTTAAGATTTGCGAATACGCGGCATCCGAGGAGCTAAAAATGCACCTCTGTTCTTCTTTAACCAATAGCCCAATGGCTTTGAGAAAAGTCGGGAGAATGTCATATGAACTAGCGGCACGTTTTCCTTTCATTTGGGAAAGAGCTGTTTCAAATTCCTTCGTAGTGCGGAAGAAGCTTGAAATAAAGCCTTACAGCTAATTATCTGTCATGTACTGAGGTGTTACCAAGTTTGACTTTAGCTGGAGCAGTCTTCGTCGAATAGGAATTGACATTCAGACAACCGGCGTCTGGGTGTGCTGTTAAAGCTGCGAATGATTATCTAGACCTTAGCATCATTGGTGCTGATCTTCAAGTCTTCTTGGAATTCCTTCCATTTTTTCGGCCTCCCATGACAGTTTTTTCACCTCTCAACAGGTAGCCTGCCAACCTTTCATGTATGTTTTTACTGATTTCCATAGTATCTGTGTTTGACCAATACTCAAACTTCTGGTGTCATCTAGCTCTTCTCGTGTTTATCATGTTTAGTTTTCCTGCATGCGTTCTACCACTTTCCACTACGATTTGTTAAAATGTTCAACGCGAGTATTGATGGTGATCATATAATTTTTAATTCGGTGACTAGCTGTTTCATATAAAATCTTAATTCAATCCAGTCTACATTTTTAGTGCTCCATCTGCTGCTCACTGAGATTGATTTGCGTGTTTGAATGTTGCATTTTGTTTTGAGGATAATGGGTAGATAGCCGGACTCCAAGTCTGCGTCCAATCTATTATGCCAGTAAGACGTGCTGGTTGAACAATGGTTATGTCTGGGCAGCTTTGGCCACCAATAGTTGTATTGACATTATGTAGATTCTCTGTTCTTTAGAAGCGACATGTAGTTTTGAGTGTTCAATCAAGGTCTTTGCCCCTTCTGTCTTGTGGTTGGAAGTAATTCCACAGGGGGCTGTGAACTTGGGGGAATATCTGCATCGGTTCCATTTCTTCCGTTCAATCCGGACTTTGAGGAAATGATCTTCAGCAAAGCTGTGGCTCGTTATTCCAATATTGGGAAGATGATATCGTCTTTTATAAAGATGAGGCCGCCACCAGCACATTTTCAGCGGTCTGAGCGATTTAAATTAACCATTACCTGGAATTACAGGGGTAGATTCCTTTCCATGTAACTTGGATTCCTTTACCAGGTAGATGTCGATTTTTAAAGTTTATAATATTTATAGTATAAAATCTATTATAAATAATATGCGCCCTTTATTGAAGTACCTATGCCACTTAATGAAAATAGCGACGGTAAGATCTTGTCATTCAATTGGAATTATACACGAAGACACGTATCCTTCCCAAACCATATCAGTCCCATGGACCTCACGACCCTCCGAAAACGCATCGAGTCAGGTGATACGATATCGGCGATTGAATTCCAACGTGATCTCATGCTCATCTTTACCAACGCCATCATGTACAACAATTCAACGCACAGCGTTCATCAGATGGCTCAGGAAATGTTTTCTGAGGTTATCCTGTCTATTGAGGTAAGTAAGACTACTTTAACTTTTTTCAACTACGACTAAAAAGAAACGTTATTTGAAATCCTTTATAAAATAGGCCTTAATCAACTTTAAAACACAACAATATTTTACAGTGATATTATCAACAGTTGCAGTCATACATATAAGATTAAACGTATTACGTAATTAGTATACAAACAGATGAGAAATTGCAGTATTATGTAATACAGTAAAGTAGAAGAATATTATTGATTAAGTAGCACAGGTAGAAGCGAGAGAGATTAGTTAGAAGTTATAATATTATATAGATAGAATTACATAAATATCAACGAGTATTATTTTTTCAACCAACAACTTGTAAAACATACACATTTTCATGGGAGATGACATCTCTGCAGTAAAAATGGTATAAAAGGTATAAGTATATGTCACACTGGAATATATGGATCTCAACCCATTAGAGGCTTAACTTGAGCAATTAATCAGGATTAAGGCTACTAAATCGAATTTAAACATTTTGTCTGTATTGTCATCAGAGGTGAGGAGTGGTGAGTCGTTCTCACGCTTAGATAAGTTATATTCTTGATCATTTATGGAGAATTACTTAATACGAAACACGCTGAATAGTAATATTAATGTAAGGAGGCAGACAATGATAAGATACCTATACTAATTGCTGCATTTTGCAAGTTATAATATAGACAAATTTGTTTTCTTGTTACTAATAAATAATTGTTCCATATATTTTGTGTGATAATTTATTATATTATGAATTGAACGCACTCTGACAAAAATAGAGTGCGTTTCAAACGCACCCAATTAAGTGCGATTTAGGGTGCTAATTTATAAAAAGCACTGCGTTTTGTTAATTAATCGAATAAAAAACTCAACCCTTGGGTATTTAATAAGTACAATTAAATTCGCTCACAATTCGTTTATAAAGTACATCAAATTATTTACATAAACAATAAATTGGAATTCAAATTCAAGTTTGCCTAATTCTGGGGATTCAGTTACTGTGTCATCAGAATATTTCAGAACAAAAAATATATAGTTGGTGGAAAGTTATAGAATTCTATAGGATATTTTATGGGGGTGTAATAATATTAAAATGTTTCATTATATCTATACTTTTTATATAACTAGTATTACGTAATGCCTTTCATTTAGCAAATTCAATATGTATCAGTTTAATAAACATTAATAATAAATATCTATAAGTTATCTTATATAGTTAAAATTCTAATGGTATAAGATTATTTATAGGAAATATATGTTTTTATATAATTTATAGTTTTAAACACCCTGTGTGTATGATTAAATTATAACTAAGAAATAATGTTTAGACTATCTTAGGCTTCAAGTTAATTAACATCATTCTTATTTAGATTTTCTTACCTTTATCAACGGTTTAACAAATAATTTATTGAAAAGTAGTCAGTGTAATAAAGAAATGAATTACAGTTTAAATTGCTTAAATAATCTTGAATTAACAATAAAAACAACTTGATTTTATAAATAGGATGTTATTAAAAAGATAATAGTATTAATATTAATCCTTTGAAAAAATATAGTTATTAACTGCATTTCGGAAAACTGGCTAATGTGAAACCTGCTCTTGTTTTTTCATATCCCTTTATCATAATTTGTATATGTATTAAGTTCTACTTGTTTATAAGAAAAAAATTTTTATTTCTTATTGTAATTGCGAACTATAAATAGAGCCGGATTAATTATTTAAAGAGATGCCAGACGAATAATTTTTTTCTATATATTTGAGTTTACAATCCTGGTATACCCCCATATTTCCATTTTTACTCTAAAATTTTTTAGAGTAATGTATATTCGGGACATTTGTCAGTTTTCTTTCGTCTCGTATTAAATTTATAGATTGCAAATACAAATTAATACAGTTTGTTAGCTATTGAGTACGAAAAGATTACTCTGTGATTACTCTATAGTCTTGACCTTCCATTTCAGCAATGTCTCAGCGCCAGTATTTCTGACGTTATACTGACTCCAAAATTTTTATCACCAAAGGTAAGAAAAGTTGTCTTTTTTTCAATCTATGACCTATAGTTTGTTTATAATAATGTAAACTGCGATATATCTATTAAGATATTGTAATTTTCCCTAATTTCCATATATCCTACATACGTTTTTAAATTTTACTTAAAAAGCATCCATTACTGTATTGTGGACAATATACTATTGTTTGTATAATTAAACAAATACAGAAAAACATTACACAATAGTTTTGTCGACATTGATGAAAAACCTATTTTACTCGATTTATATATCGCTTCAAATGCAGCACAACAATAAATCTCAAATATTGAACTTAAAATATCCAAGTTTGCAGTTTATGGAAAAAAAATTTGTCTAGTTGATTGAATATGGAATATTAAAGCATTTAAACAGAATCAGTAAAATTTAATTATATCAAATCCAAACTTACTACATATTAAAGAATTGTGTAAAACAATTTATGGAACAAGTTCATTCAGAAGCAATGTATTTTAAACATTGCAAACATTAATTCGGATATAGATACAATTCGGCTCACTCAATTCTGCTAGTAATCTATAAAACTTCGAAATCATCTTTTTCAAAATTGTAATAAAAATGTTCAAAATATATATATATAGTAGAAATAATGAAATGGGCTCTTCTGTATGCTACACTAATATTTATTTATTTTTAAAAATATTTTTTTTGTGAATCAATCAAATAAAGATATACGATTGAGATACTTAAAAGTTTTTTTCACTTTGGATGTGTTAACTAAGTTTCACAGTGTGTCAATGTCTTTAATTACTAAAAAATGACAAAAATTTTATAATGTTAAGTAATTTTATTTAGTTTGTATTATAATACTGTACAGTGTATTTAGAATCTCGCTCTGCACTGAAAGTTTTTTAACAGAAAATTCGTTTTGTATTTATTAAAATGAAATTAAAATTTTGTAATTTAAAAAAGCATACACCTGTGCAAAATACTACTAACAAGTCAGGAAATTACCAGATGTATAGAAATAAAGCGAAAAAAATGCGAACGCATCATCTCTTCGCAACGTGGAATAAAGAAGCTATTATAGATGTTTACTCCCAATAACAAACCAATAAATAAAGGGGAAAAAAATCTAATTTCCTGGGGGTCACTTTGGATTATAACCTTCCTTTTACAAACCATCTAGAAAAGGTTAGACGACCATGAGAAAGAGAAGTAGAGCAATCAAAACAAGTCAAATAAATTGTGTACAACTGACCATAACAACCTTTACTCGAGGTCCCAAGGTTCCTCATGTGAATGAGCGGTAACAACAACAACCCCTTTACTACACATTGGATTTGGTAAAAACCAAATCTCCACCAGAATTAAAAGCTTAACATTGAGCAAAACAAATAAGCAAGAATCATCATATAGGCTGCTACCAGAGCACACCACAATATCTACTTTTAATATAAACAAACCTCATTGCTATTTCTGAAAGGAAAAAATATTGGTAGCAAATGCCTTGAAAAAGGTTGAGACTCAACGAACCCTAGCAACTAAGTGAAATTATGAACTAACACTGTCAAACTAAAACGTGAATGATAATCAGAACTGGAGAGCGACAGCAAATGAACCTCATCAGAATACAATGGGGACAGATCAATTAAAGCCCGAAGAGATTAACCAACCCCAGGCAATAGAGAGGCAAAAAAAGTCTAAACAAACTGAAGAACTAAACGCTTGAACATGTCTACCCTTATCAACAAAACTAAAATCGGTTAACATAAATCGGTGCCTATCAACACCAAATCAGAAAGCCAAGACCACTAGTCCAACTTACAAGCCCTTTGGAATAGAAGGCGACACTCCTTATAAAAACATATTAAAATACGAAAAATATATCTAAATAAAATCAAAAGTTTTATAGGACCTACCCTCGGGCAGCGCAATATTATCAAATTCCTGATGCTAACTGTGCACTACAACAATAAATTCACAATCAATAAAACAACTAAACTAACTACATTAATCTGGGGAGTTTGGATGAACTTATGGAATATTGGAAAAGTTACGCCTGGATCTGAAAAAATTTCTGAGAATTTATAACACGTGCTGGAAATGATGACCGATGCATAATTAATATAAGACTGGTTACGTAAGTTGTTTACTTGAGAGAATTAAATTTAGAAATGAAGCTTTCTAATTTTTACTCACTATGGAGTAACATTGAAATAATATTGTATAACATAAGTATACATATTATTGAAAGCAAAATATAGTGTTTCTAGAGAAGCTCAAATTCAAATCATGGTTAGAGTTTTAAAATGCTGGATTAGAAATTTTAAAATGGCTCTAATTCAGTATTTCGTTACTATATGAACGTTAGTAACAGTAATGTTATGTTGTATTCGTGAAAATATCATTACCAAATTACTTAAAATAACTTTAATGTTTTTTACATAATGCTTGTAATACTTGTAAATACCTACCAGCCTCGCTAACATAAAACGACCGAAAGTCATTGCAATTCTATTTATTCTTACTTGGGGCTTACAATTTTAAAATAAATGTATACTAAACTAGATCAAAGTTTATTTAAAATGGGGTCATTTAAATTAAAAGCAATAACCAATCGAAACGATTAACTAGGCAATCGATCAATAAATCTACAAAATACATCTTGACTTAGAAGCATCAACTTAACATTCGGACTCCTTTAATTTCAGTGTCAGTTAATATTAATCGGTCAAGATACTTTCTAGTAAATAGTAAAATAGTATAGGATTTTAGAATCGTCATGTATTCGAGTTTGAGATATTAAATTTTGCAAAAATTTTAGCATTAGAAAATGTTTTTTTTGTTTTTATTTTTGAAGCAAATTTAAGAACAATAAGCAATTAATAGTTAAAAATGTTTTTTAGAAAATTTGCTAATAAAAATTTAATTGTAAAAAATGCAAGTTTAATAATATTGATCAAAAACAAGGGAGTAATCCAAATGTATGCATTCAGATAATAATTAATTTCCTTCTTTTTTCATACATTGCAGTGTGACATCGCCTCGAATAAAAATAATTTCTCCTGATGGTAGACTAGCTATCTATCACAGTCGACAAAGCAGACAAAGTGGCTACTTTTGTGATGACACACCTACAGATTTCAACCTGAGAAAAAAAACTATCTTATACCTCGATACGTTGTTGGATTGCACAGTGTGTATTTCTGGTTGTAACTAGAGCTACAGTAGAATAGAGGCGACACGAATTTTATTTTTAATCTAAAATTTGAATACTTCTTGCTTCCCGCTTGAATTTGTAACTATTTTTTCTCTGCTTATGGAGATATGCCTTTAACTTTACTTGATTAGTTTACATTTTAGATCGATATTATTATTCAAAATATGGCTTCAAGAACCGTTAATGTTGTTATCAAGTTTATGCTAGTTGATTGTAAGTATTTTTACTTGACGAGGTACGGAATTGTACTCGCTTAAAGTTCATGTGTGATTGAATGAATCATCTTATTCTGCCGATCAAAATGTTTATATTTCTGGTAGGCTGTGTTACTCCTATTCTATTTCTAGCACTTTGGTGTCGGCATTTTGTAAGTATATATGTATATTATGGTTAGTAAATTTAAATTATACTTATTGATGTAATTTTTATGTTTTTCAGAGTTGAAATCCAACTGTCTTTTATCTTATATTTTTATATTCATTTTCGTCCTACAAATATAATATGTATTATTGTAAATATAATGCTTTTGATCATTTTTAAATACAATTTAAAACACCTGCAATATTCCATATTCTTATTTGTGCATCATAATTTAGTTTTGTAACAAAATAAATATTCTTATTTCTTGCGAGATTAATTGCAATAAAAAGAATGGTGTGCTCGCGATAATAGTTATAATAGTAAAATAAAAATAAATATATTTCTTAATTATTGCAACACATGCTTATAGTAACACCCACTCAACTCAAAGTCCGATCGAATCGCAAATATTTTTGTCAAAGGTAATCAGTTACCGTTTTGGGTTGGGTTAAGAGGGGAGAATGAAAAGTATATTTTTCACTTTTGATTGTGTATGAGATTTGCGCTTAAGATGCCGCTAGCTATAGCTGATACTGTCGGATTATACTTATTATGGCTGTCATCTCACTTCGCCTTATCTCATCTTGCCTTTATAGTTTTGTCATATACCGCATCCTATTTCGCCTAATTTAAATGTTTAAATTGAGATGAACTAATTAAAATATACGTTTATTTAAAGTAGACAGACTTGTACTGCAAGCAATGTGTGACAATTTAGACAATTTTTTTTCAAGAATAGCTTCGTTTGCCAGATCTCAAAATCTGCGAATACCTCTCGATAAACCCTTTTCATTATAAGCTGCAATGGGTTGTCTCTAGAAGACGTTTGTACAGATTCGACAGCCTTTTAAATAACGATTTTAGCGTCTTGTGTGAGTGCGCATGTTCGCCTTCAGAAGAAATTAATAGCTTTCCCTTATACAATATTTGTACTAGTTATATTTCCAATACCTCCTTGGATTTATTGTATATATAGCTAATTCTAAACTAAAAGTCATTGAGACAAAATATCGCCTCCGCATATTGATTTGATAAATTCCATTTTCGTTTTGATCAAATGCAGAGGGAACGAATATATTATGTCAATTCGAGTTGCGCTCGATTATGCATCGCACTATTGATTTGTTAAAGGTATAATAATAGATCTGTGGAAGGTGGAGTGAAACTTATCTGATGTAAATGCGGTTTCTTAATGCGATTAAATATATCAAACAATGAAAAGGCGTAATGACAAGATCATCACACTTGCAGCAGATCAAGAGAGATGGATGTTTACCGTCTATATTGACGAATATATGGTTGTCCTAAAAGCTAATATAGAACCTTATAAAAAACGTATTTACGCAATATAGAGGAATTTCGCATTTTGGGTAAGTAATTTTACCTTTACTTATTTAAGGCTACTAATATTACATACAGCTATAATAATCCATCACGCAAATATGATACGTTATATATAGTATAGACTACTATATCCCTACTATGTAGTTGAAATGATATTGATGATAATATGAAGTAGGTACAGCCATTAAAGAAATTGATATAAAAAGAACGCCAAGATTTAAAAAAATAAAATCATTGATACATAATACTGCCATCGAAAACATTGATATATATAATAAACACGGCGCTAAGATGTAATTGTTACAATACTTTCTGTTTAAAAAGCATTAACGTATAATAGATCAATATGGAACATGGGTATACGTCTAAACTGTAAAATTCATTAAAAAAAATTGAAAAGAAATCGTGGCCATGGTATAAAATATATTATTTTACTGTTATAAAAGTTGACTTACTTAAACCTACTACTTTTGCATTCATGTGGGTTTCATGCTTTTGTAAAAATGTGCCATTGCCAAGAATTTGTCAAAATTTTTGTTATCATATTTTTATGAATTTTACAGTTAAGACGTATGTATGCCTATGTTCCATATTGATCTATACGTTTATGCATTATTAAAAAATGTATTGTAACAATTATTACATCTTGGCATCATATTTATATATTCAATGTCTTCGTGGCTGTATTATTTATCATCAATATTCCTTTAACTTTTTATTTTTTAAATCTTGGCGTCCTTTTTATATCAATTTCATTAACTTGGAATACATAACAAAATACATTTATCTGTTAAAACAATTATGTAGTACTCATCTAAGTCTACGGTATAGTTAGTATAAGTTGTTAGCTCATTCGAGCAACCTACGTACAGTAAGGTATATTGGAATAGGTACCACAAGAATGGCCATTTTTGAAACAGTTGCCAAGAACTAATTTATATTTTGAAATGATTTAAATTTGATCGTGTAGCGCCGCCGAAAATTAATAAGCTTGCCAATTTTCATCTTTATAACTGTTATAGAACCTAAAAAATAATATATATATTATATTTAGGCGCAAAAAAGGACTTTTTTGTAATTATTCTTCTACTTGTAATTCTTCTTCTTGTTATTCTTCAGACCCAATAACGATTTTTATGAAATTTTGAAAATATATTTGAAATGTCCCAGAGATAAGAAAAATATTTTTTTTACCTAGCAATCGTTGCTAGGGACCTATATTTTGCATAGCAACCACTGTTTCCTTTTTAAAAACTAAATTGTGTTAGCTCAACCCATAAAAGAAATGATATATCTGTTAAATGTGTTAGCTCTTTAGTTAATAGTATTGGACTTGAGCTAACTACGTTTTTTAATATTAAGAAAATGATAAAATATATTCCTGCCATTGTAATACGTTTATGTCTTAATTTTAATAGAAATGTCAAAAGTTAAACATATAAAATTAATAAAAAAACATTAAATTGAATGAATTTATACAATTATAAATATTTTAGACAAAATGCTTTTAGTGTTATAGTTTTTTTAAGTAGTTAGCTCAAGTCCAACACATTTAACAGATATTTCTTTTATGGGTTGAGCTAATTCACACTTTTCGCCATAAATTTGTTAAAGTCAACATGTTCTTTGGCTGAATCTTGCAGCAGAGTGTCCATCTGATTTTCATTTTCTATAGTCGTAGACTGAGCTGTTGCGTATAGTATGTATATATAAAAATGATAAGGTAATATCTATTGCGAAACATGTTACAACATTACTTTTTATAAAATTACAACAAAAAACTTAATATTCTAAAATCCACTTTACTTCTACTGTTTTGCATAATTAGTTATTATTATAGATAAGTTGTACATTGTTGCAAAATAATTAGTTAACAAATTATGTGTGTGAAAAGATTCATGTCTTTCCTAAAAAAAAGTTAAATTTAGGTTTTATATTTAATAATCTTATGATAATAATATTTAATATAAATATAGACATAGATACATAGATAACATTAACCAAATCTAGCGTTAGAATGCATATTCTCTACCACTAAATATAATTAATGATGTAATGAGTATCAAAATATAACAAAGACACAAATTTAAGAATATAACAAAGCAATATATATTTAGACAATAAATTAGAAGAAATCATTAGATACAATTAATGTATGCCCTGCAGTTAACATATTTAACTAGAAATTTTACAAACATTGTTCCAACTCACCCGACTAAATCATAAGCATTCATTCCCTCTGATTCCTTTTCTTTGGGACTCCTTAATAATTATAATCAATCCAATCAACATATTTTCTTCTTACACCTTATCTGTCATATATAATATATCTTCACTTAAACTATATAGAAACTCATTTTCATATTTTATTTAAAATCAAACTTTCTCTATGCTTATTTTAACACATCTTATCTATTACTTCTCTCATCTCCTAGCCAGCGCATATTTTATAATATATATATAAT